>PISX010007252.1:75568-90579 GCA_004024625.1 Mellivora capensis | reverse complement strand
TTCTTTTTTTTTTTTTAAAGATTTTATTTATTTATTTGAGAGAGAGGCAGTGAGAGAGCATGAGCGAGGAGAAGGTCAGAGGGAGAAGCAGACTCCCCGTGGAGCTGGGAGCCCGATGCGGGACTCGATCCCGGGTCTCCGGGATCATGACCTGAGCCGAAGGCAGTCGTCCAACCAACTGAGCCACCCAGGCGTCCCATTGTTTTTTTTTTTTCTTAAGAAAATTGTTTCCAAATCCAGAGTCACAAAGCTTTTATCCCTTTTTTTTTTTTCCCAAAGAGTTTTATGGTTTTGGTTCTTACATTTAGGTCTTTGATCCATTTTAGTTAATTTTTGTGTGTGCTGTAAGGGGTCCAGTTTCATTCTTGTGCTTGTGGTAACCCATTTTTCCAGCAGGTTTTAAAGTAAGGAAGTGTGATTCCTCTATCCTTTTTCAGAACTGTTTGGCCCTTTGGGATCCCTGTGAATTTTAGGTTGGGTTTTTCTGTTCACATGCTTTTTTATATCGGACCAAAGAATATAAAACTAAACTGAATGAGACCCTATTATTATAATATGATAGCTGATTCCTGTCATTGAGTTGTTTCTTTTTTTTAAGATTTTATTTATTTGACAGACAGAGATCACAAGCAGGCAGAGAGGCAGGCAGACAGAGAGAGGGGGGGAAGCAGGTTCCCTGCTGAGCAGAGAGCCCGATGCGGGGCTCAATGCCAGGACCCTGAGATCATGACCTGAACCAAAGGCAGAGGCTTAACCCACTGAGCTACCCAGGTGCCCCGTCCTGTCATTGAGTTTTGAATTGACTTTTAGCTCCCTGGATCACAGGGTTTTTGGTTTTTTTTTAAATTTTTATTTATTTGTCAGAGAGAGAGAGAGAGAGCGAGCGAGCACAGGCAGGCAGAGAGGCAGGCAGAGGCAGAGGGAGAGGCAGGCTCCCTGCCAAGCAAGGAGCCTGATGTGGGACTCGATCCCAGGATGCTGGGATCATGACCTGAGCCGAAGGCAGCCGCTTAACCGACTGAGCCACCCAGGCGTCCCGATCACAGGTTTTTGTTTTGTTTTGTTTTTGTTGTTGTTTTTTTGTTTTTTGTTTTTTTTTTTTCTTTTTTGTTTTTTTAATTTATTTATTTGTCAGAGAGAGAGAGAATGAGCGAGCACAGGCAGAGAGGCAGGCAGAGGGAGAAGCAGGCTCCCTGCCGAGCAAGGAGCCCGATGTGGGACTCGATCCCAAGATGCTGGGATCATGACCTGAGCCGAAGGCAGCCGCTTAACCAACTGAGCCACCACCCAGGCGTCCCTGTTTTGTTTTTTTATTGTGTTAGAAGCAAGGTTACTCCAAATACCTTTGCTCTTACAAGTGAATTGAATTATTTTGTTATAGTTGGAACAATTTTGTTATTTTTTAAAAGTTTAGTTCAGGGGCTCCTGGGTGGTTTAGTGGTTAGACCTCTGCCTTTGGCTCAGGTCATGATCTCAGGCTCCTGGGATCAAGCCCGGCATTGGGCTTTCTGCTCTATAGGGAGTCTCTGCCTGCCTCTCTGCCTACTTGTGATCTCTCTCTCTCTCTCTCTCTCTCTGTCAAATAAATAAATAAAATATTTTTAAAAATATTTAATTTATTTATTTGACAGAGAGAGACACAGTGAGAGAAGGAACACAGCAAGGGGAGTTGGAGAGGGAGAAGCAGGCTTCCCACTGAGCAGGGAGCCGGATGTGGGGCTCGATCCCGGGACTCCAGAATCATGACCCGAGCCAAAGGCAGACACTTAACAACTGAGCCACCGAGGCGCCCCAAATTAAATATTTTTTAAAAGTCTTTAAAAAAAAAAAACCCCAACAACTTAATTTAGGAATGTTGGCTACCCAGTTCATGAAATCAGATTATGTCAGAAAATCCAAGGCCTTTATCAGTATATGGATATCTTTCCAGGTCATTAAGTATAGAACTCACATGGTTTTCTCTGTGCTACATTGCTTCAGTTTAGGAAAATGGCAGTTAATCACTCTAATAAAGAGAAACCTTGGTGAGGGGGGGAAGAAAACTTGGTTTTCTTCTCTTCTTCAGCCTGTCAGAGCTTTGTAACCATTTAAATCCACTGGTTATGGGGAACTGAAACGCCCTGACCATTTATATATTCACAAAATGTTTGTTGTACACCTACTGTGGAAAAGACCTCTATGTAGGTGTTGTGGAATATATAAAGATAAATGATACAACCTCATTGTTCTAGAAGATCTATAGCCCAGAAGGGAAAATCTATATTAAAATAACTACAATAGTTGATAGTGTTTATAAATTAAGTAACCAGCATTAAAAGTGCCTTTTAAGTAGGAACAGTGCCTTTATTCAGCACTTTTGCTACTTAGGTCTAAGTGTGAGATAGGCTTACCAAATCCTGAAAATGCTGCTTTCAGAATCTCTCAATTTCTGCCTATCCCTGTTGCTTTAGTTTTAGCTGTTGTGATTGCTTGCCCATATTCATTTACTACTTTGGATATAATTTTTTAAGATTTTATTCATTTATTTGAAAAAGAGAGCATGAGCCAGGTAGAAGGACAGAGGGAGAGAGAGCAGCAGACTCCGTGCTGAGCCGGGAGCCCAGACCTATAGGATCACGACCTGAGCTGAAGGTCAGACGCTTAACCGACTGAGCCACCCAGGTGCCCCTACCTTGGATGTGTTTTTATCTTTTATTTTTTTTAAAGATTTTATTTATTTATTTGACAGACAGAGATCACAAGTAGGCAGAGAGGCAGGAAGAGAGAGAGGGGGAAGCAGGCTCCTCGCCAGGCAGAGAGCCCGATGCGGGGCTCGATCCCAGGACCCGAGACCATGACCCGAGCCGAAGGCAGAGGCCTAACCCACTGAGCACCCAGGTGCCCCTGGATGTGTTTTTAACGATAACTAACACTAAGCACTTCACATTAGTTAGCTTGTTTAATACTCACAGTACTCTAAAGGTGGATACTGTTATTCCTTTTTTCAAATGAAAAAAAGGGAGGTGGGGAGGATTTCAGTGATTTGCATAAGACCACAAATCTAAGTAGAGGAGCTCAAGGGTGGAATGAGGAAGTCTGACTCTTAGGCGCAAACTCTTGAACATTATGCTGTATTCTTCTTACCTGTGTGTTTGGACGTGAACGTATACAGAAATGTTACACGCATGTATGTCATTTTTCGGTGTCTGTAATGTTTCTTTGTAGAATATGCTTTAATTTACTTAATCATTTCCCTCTGAGGAATGTTTAGGATATTTCCAGTTTTGTTTTGTTTTTTAAGTTTTTATTTATTTATTTGAGAGAGAGCACACACACAGAGAAGGAAGAAGAAGCAGACTCCCCACTGAGCAGTGGGCCCCACGTGGGATCTATCCCAGGACCCCAAGATCATGACATGAGCCCAAGGCAGATGCTTAACCCATTGAGCCACCCAGGCGCCCAGAATGTTTCCTGTGTGTGTGTGTGTGTGTGTGTGTGTGTGTGCACGCGCATGCTCTTCTCATAACCAGGGTTCCAGTGAAACATCTTACATGCATTTATACAGTGTAGTTTATCTGTAAGTAAAATTCCTAGAATCTAATTACTGGATCAAGGTGTATTCACATTTAGAATTTTGTTAGATTTTTTTTTTTTTTAAGATTTTATTTATTTATTTGTCAGAGAGAGAGAGCGCACGAGAGAGCAAGCACAGGCAGAGTGGCAGGCAGAGTCAGAGGGAGAAGCAGGCTCCCTGCCGAGCAAGGAGCCTGATGTGGGTGGGACTCGATCCCAGGACGCTGGGATCATGACCTGAGCCAAAGGCAGCCGCTCAACCAACTGAGCCACCCAGGCGTCCCGAATTTTGTTAGATATTATTATTCTCTAGAAATCTGTACCAATTTACATTCACACCAACAGACTATGAGTTTCTAAGACAACCCAGTTTAAACTTACGGAAGTCGTGTGGCTGGGCAGTGATAAGGCCTGTCTTCAGGTACTTTTGGGAATACTTATGTACCTTATTAGCATTTGTTTTCTTTTTTTTTTTTTTTTTTTTTTTTTTTTTATAGAATTTTTTTTTAAAGATTTTATTTATTTATTTGAGGGAGAGGCAGTGAGAGAGCATGAGCGAGGAGAAGGTCAGAGGGAGAAGCAGACTCCCCGTGGAGCTGGGAGCCCGATGCGGGGTCGATCCCGGGTCTCCGGGATCATGACCTGAGCCGAAGGCAGTCGTCCAAGCAACTGAGCCACCCAGGCGTCCCTAGCATTTGTTTTCTTAAAAGTAGATGTCTTTAGGGGCACCTGGGTGATTCAGTGGGTTAAAGCCTCTGCCTTTGGCTCAGGTCATGATCCCAGGGTCCTGGGATCAAGCCCCGCATCTCTGCTCAGCAGGGAGCCTGCTTCCCCCTCTCTCTCTGCCTACTTGTGATCTCTCTGTCAAATAAATAAAAAAAAACTCTTAAAAAAAATAAATTAAAAAAAAAAGTAGAAGTCTTTGAATTTTAATTATTGGCCATGTGACTGTAGCCAGTGGTTGAAAAGCAGAATAGGCATTTTAAGAGAAAAATGTTCAAGTTTGAAATGTCCCTCAAACCTCTCAATTGTCAATCTAAATGTAAAAGTTTTGATAAATTGATTTTTTGTCACCACAGTCTTTTTAAATCAGAACAACTATAGGAGTCGGGAGCATGTACAGGTCCCGGTTGACTGCTCACATGGCAACTTCTTACTGAGTTGTTGTTGAACTCCCAGTAGGCGGAGGCAAGAGACTCAAACCCTGCTCTGTCAGCAGCGGGTACTGTTTTTAGGAAATGAGGGTGTTCGGATGGGTAAGACCGAATGGCTAACACAACTTGGACTGCCTTTCTGACTAGTTTTCCTGCCGAGTGGGTCGCTTGTCTTCCTCATTCTGTTTCTGTGCTTTGAGGGTGAAGGTGATTTGTTTTATTTAATAGATTTAAATTTTGTTTAGTGAACTTAGAGCTTACTAGCAGGCCTTAATAGGGTCAGAGTAGAGGGTCACCTTTGTTGGTACCACAGTCCCACATTCTTTATTTTATCCCATATTCAGGGTCTGCTGTCAAGAATAAAATGAGGGGCGCCTGGGTGGCTCAGGGTGTTAAGCCTCTGCCTTCGGTTCATGTCGTGGTCTCAGGGTCCTGGCTTCGAGCCCCACATCGGGCTCTCTGCTCAGTGGGGAGCCTGCTTCTCCCTTTCTCTCTGCCTGCCTCTCTGTCTACTTGTGATTTCTCTCTGTGTCACAAATAAGTAAAATCTTAAAAAAAAAAGTAAAATAAAACTTAGTTTTCATAAATATTCTTAAGGAATGACAGGAAATTTGAGTAATTCAAGGGCATGATGTGTGTTTGAAGTTACCATTTCCTTTGAAATTAAAAGAACATTAGAGTTCTTCTTTCCTTTTTTTAAAAATTTTATTTATTTGACAGAGATCACAAGTAGGCAGAGAGGCAGGCAGAGAGAGAGAGGAGGAAGCAGGCTCCCCGCCGAGTAGAGAGGCCGATGTGGGGCTCCATCCCAGGACCCCGGGATCATGACCTGAGCTGAAGGCGGAGGCTTTAACCCACTGAGCCACCCAGGCGTTCCTTTACAGTTTTAAGTGGTTGAAAAAGTCAAAAGAAGGATATTTCACTATATGCAGAAATTATATAACATTTAGATTTTAGTAGCCATAAATAGTTTCATTAGAAATAATCACACTTAAAAAAAAAGAAAGAAAAAAAGAAATAATCACACTTTTGGGGCACCTGGGTGGCTCAGTGGGTTAAAGCCTCTGCCTTCGGCTCAGGTCATGATCCCGGGGTCCTGGGATGGAGCCCCACATCGGGTTCTCTGCTCCACAGGGAGCCTGCTTTGCTCTCTCTCTCTGCCTGCCTCTCTGCCTACTTGTGATCTCTGTCAAATAAATAAATAAATAAAATCTTAAAAAAAAAAAGAAATAATCACACTTTTTACATATTGTGTATGGCTGCTTTCACACTGCTCCAGTGTCACAGTAGTCACAACAAAGATAATGCCCCCCAAAACTAAAATAGTTACTATCTGGCCTTTATACAGAAAAGGCCAATCCATGGTGTAGATAGGTAAATTCCAGTTCTAGATTAATAATGGAATAACTGGGCAAATGGGCTATTACTTGGTAAACATTTGTAATAATTTTGAGGAAGTTATCCCCAGATTGTGTTTTTTGAAAGGATGTTTTGTTCAGAGGAAAATCGGTCAGCTAGAAATTGACTTTCATGGAAGTTTCAAAATGACTACTCGGGCGCCTGGGTGGCTCAGTGGGTTAAGCGTCCAACTCTTGATTTCAGCTCAGGTCATGATCTCAGGGTCATGGTATTGAGTCGCACATCAGGCTCCATGCTGGGCATGGAGCCTACTTAAGAGTCTCTCCCAAATAAATAAAATCTTTTGAAAATAATAGTAATAAAATGGCTATCCAGGAGTAATCCCATTTTGTTGGATGAATCCAAATCTAATGCATTTTCCCCTTTGACTCCCTCTTTAACTTGCTTGTTATTAAAGTTCCTGATTCTAGTTTAACCTTGGATATTTGACAGTTTTAAATACCTACCAGAGCTGCATGATTTTTGAAAGCTTAATATTTCTTCTCTCCAACAGCTTTTAGCAAACCAGCAGTATTTTAGAGGAATGTAATATTTAAATACAGAAACAAACAAAGTCGCTAGAGTAAGGGGAACTTTTTCAGCAGTCCTTTTAGCTTGGAGATGGATTAAACTCTGGCCAAGTGTTTAGCCTTGGGAACTTAGCACCATATAGCAGAAGTGGTGAACTGAATCCATTACAGTATAGTTGGTATTTTTTAGAGACAATGCTGGATCCTTATAGGAGAAATTTTTCTTAAGACTTCTACTTCACAACAACATGATGTAATTTTGATTATTTGTAGAACAATATTGATTTTATTCAGTATTTCCTTAAGAAGCACTAATCTTTCCTTTGTACTCCATTGGGGAGTCTGAAACAGCACCAGAAGTCAGATCAGTTCCGTTTCAGGTGAGTGTCTTCTGTTCACATTCTCTCCAGGCTGCGTGAGATTATTCTGTTTTCATCATATTAGAAGAAATGGAAAAGGCAAAATTTGATGATTTGAGTGTTCTTCATCTTTTCTTTCTTATGAAAAGTGTTTTTAAGAGAGATTTAGTTTTCAGTGCCATAGCCACAGTATTTTTTTTTTTTTAAGATTTTATTTATTTATTTGACAGAGATCACAAGTAGGCAGAGAGGCAGGCAGAGCAAGGGGGAAGGGAAGCAGGTTCCCTGCTGAGTAGAGAGCCCGATGTGGGGCTTGATCCCAGGACCCTGGGATCGTTACCTGAGCTGAAGGCAGAGGCTTTAACCCACTGAGCCACCCAGGCGCCCCAAATAAAATCTTTTTTAAAAAAAGTAAATAAAATCTTTTATTTACTTGAGAGCGAGAGAGCATGGGCACAAGCAGGGGAAACTGCAGAGGGAGAGGGAGAAGCAGACTCCCCACAGAGCAGGGAGCCCAATGTGGGACTCCATCCCAGGACCCCAGGATCATGACCCAAGTCGAAGGCAGAGGCTTAACTGACTGAGCTGCGCAGGTACCCCATCATTTATTTTCTTCTCTTAGTTTCTCTTTGTTTTCTTCCTGTTTGGAGACCCTTTTTTTTTTTTTTAATTTTTTAAAGATTTTATTTATTTATTTATTTGTCAGAGAGAGAGGGAGAGCGAGCGAGCACAGGCAGACAGAGTGGCAGGCAGAGGCAGAGGGAGAAGCAGGCTCCCTGCCGAGCAAGGAGCCCGATGTGGGACTCGATGTGGGACTCCATCCCAGGACTCTGGGATCATGACCTGAGCCGAAGGCAGCCGCTTAACCAGCTGAGCCACCCAGGCGTCCCTTGGAGACCCTTTTAAAGTCAGAGATTGGTGAATCAGCTCATAGAGAATGGTGGGTTTGGGTTTGGGTTTGGGTTTCTCGGGCATTGTTAGTGACTTCAGAGAATGCTAAAGATAAGAGCATTGTTCACACAAAAGTGAAAGATGAGAAGCTTAATGGAGAGTATTGTATTTGAAGCTTTAAGTGAAGCTGTTTCTAGTCTGGGAGCCTCTACCCTTGGAAAGGTAGAGAGGGGAAGACATTGATGGATATTTAGTAGGAGAAAAAAGCCAGGTCAAAGGAGAATCTAAGTGCATAGAAAATCTGTGGCCAAACATCATTAATAAGATTATTTAATCATGACTTTCCTCTGTTTTCTCGGTTGCACTTAGTTGATGACAGGTGTTAGCACTTGAGGTGTTTGGGATGAGTTTTTCATTGTCCGATAAATTCATTTATTCTGATAGTTTTTTGGTGGAGCCTTCAGGGTGTTCTCTATGTACCATCATGTCATCTTCAAATGGTGAAAGTTTTACTTCTTCCTTTCTGATTTGGAGGTCTTTTATTTCTTTTTCTTGCCTAATTGTCGTGACTAGAACTTCCAACAGTTTGTTGAATAAAGTGGTGAGAGTAGACATCCTTGTCGTGTTCTCTGCTCTGAGGTAAAGCTTTGATTTTTCTCCAGTGAACATGATGTAAGCATTTGTCACATATGGCCCTTACTATGTTGAAGTGTGTCCCTGCTAAACCTGCTTTGTTGAGATTCTTATTTTTAAGGTTTGATTTATTTATTTGAGAGAGAGCACAAGCAGAGGGAACAGCAGAGGGAGAAGGAAAAGCAGGCTCCCCACTGAGCAGAAAGCCTGATGGGGGGGTCATTCCCAGGACTCATGACCCAAGCTGAAGGCAGATGCTTAACTGACTGAGCCACCCAGGCACCCTGAGATTTTTTTTTTTTTTTAAGATTTTATTTATTTGACAGATGGAGATCACAAGTAGGCAGAGAGGCAGGCAGAGAGAGAGGAGGAAGCAGGCTCCCCGCTGAGCAGAGAGCCCAATGCGAGGCTCGATTCCAGGACCCTGAGACCATGACCTGAGCCGAAGGCAGAGGCTTAACCCGCTGAGCCACCCAGGCGCCCCAGACTTTTTTTTTTTTTTTAAGATTTTATTTTTAAGTAGTCTCTACACCCAAGGTGGGGCTCAGACTTACAACCCCAAGATCAAAAGTCACGTACCATACCAGCTGAACCAGCCAAGCATCCCTGAGATTTTTTTATTATAAATTAATGTTGAGTTTTGTCACATTTTTCTTCATCTGTTGAGACAGTCGTGTGATTTTTTTTTCAGTCATGTGATTTTTATCCTTCATTTTGTTAATGTGGTATGTTACGTTGATTGGTTTGCAGAAATTGAACCATTCCCTGCATCTCTGGAATAAATCCGACTTGATCATGTGTGAACCTTTTTAATGTATTGTTGAACTTGGCTTGCTAGTATTTTCTTGAGAATTTTTGCATCTGTGTTTATCAGGGGTGTTGGCCTATGGATTTTGTGTATGTGCGATATTTTTGTCTGTTTTTTTTTTTAAGATTTTATTTATTCATTTGACAGACAGAGATCACAAGTAGGCAGAGAGGCAAGCAGAGAGAGAGAGAGGAGGAAGCAGGCTCCCTGCTGAGCAGAGAGCCCAATGCAGGGCTCGATCCCAGGGCCCTGGAATCATGGCCCAAGGCGAAGGCAGAGGCTTTAACCCTCTGAGCCACCTAGACACCCCTTGCCTGGTTTTTGTGTGAAGGTAATACTGGCTTCATAAAATGAATTTGAAAGTGTTCATTCCTCTTCAGTTTTTTGGAGGAATTTGAGTTAGATAGATACTAAATCTTCTTTAAATGTTTGGTAGACTTTACCTATTGAGTCATTGTGCCCTGGAGTTTTGTTTTTTGGAAGTTTTTAAATTACTAATTCAGTTTCCTTACTTGTAATCATTCTCAGATTTTTTATTTCTTTGTGTTTCAGTGTTGGAAGGTTGTGTGTTTCTAGGAATTTATCCATTTCTTTTTATTTATTTATTTATTTGACAGACAGAGATCACAAGCAGGCAGAGAGGCAGGAGGAGAGAGAGGGGGAAGCAGGCTCCCTGCTGAGCATTACTGGTTTTCCAGTTTGTTGGCATGTAATTGTTCTAAGTAGTCATTCATGATCCTTTTGTATTTCTGTGGTGTCACTTGTAACTTCTCTTTTATTTCTGATTTTATTTCAGCCTTCTCTTTTTCTTAATGAGTCTGGCTGGAGGTTTATCAATTTCATTTATCTTTTACAAAGAACCAGAATTTTATTGCCAAATAAGTACGAACAAATGTGGCTTGCCTGAAAGGAACTTGCCCCTGCAAAGATACAGGGAAGGTACCGATAGGAGGGAGTGAAAGTAATCAGTCAGCAGACAGGTATTGAAAAATGAGATGTTGGGGCACCTGGGTGGTTAAGTGTCTGACTCTTGGTCTCAGCTCAGGGCTTGATCTCAGGGTCAAACCCTGCATTGGGCTCCATACTGGGCATTAAGCCTACTTTTTAAAGATTTTATTAATTTATTTAATTGACAGAGAGAGGTCACAAGTAGGCCTAGCGGCAGGCCGAGAGAGGGGGAGAAGCAGGCTCCCTGCTGAGCAGAGAGCCCGATGTGGGACTTGATCCCAGGACCCTGAGATCAGGACCCCAGCGGAAGGCAGAGACTTAATGCACTGAACCACCTGGGTGGCTCAGTCAGTTAAGCGTCCAGCCGTGATTTCGGCTCTGGTCGTGATCCTTGGGGTTGTGAGAGCTGAGATTGAGCCCTGCCTCAGGCTCCGTGCTCAACAGGGAGTCTGCTTATTTCACTTTTTCCTTCTTCCTCTGCCCCTCCCCCTACTTGCACATGTGTGTTCACTCTCTCTAAAAGAAACATAATCTTTAAAAAAAAAATGGGTTGTTCTTAGGGCAGGTCACTGAGAATCAATAGTGTGCTACTGATAAAAGGATAAGAATAGTAAGTTAGGGATTCAAGATTATCCTAGTTAGGTACCTTGTGGGCCCCTGTATAGTTGCTTTGTTTTTTGAAAAAGAGAGTTATAATTTTATAGGTGTTAAATACTAATTTAATGTTCTAGATGATTTTATTGTTTTTTTTTTTAAGATTTTTATTTATTTATTTGACAGAGAAATCACAAGTAGGCAAAGCAGCAGGTAGAGAGAGGGGGAAGCAGGCTTCCCACTGAGCAGAGAGCCCGATGCGGGGCCTGATCCCGGGACCCTGAGGGTCCCTCAGCTCATGACCTGAGCTGAAAGCAGAGGCTTTAACCCACTGAGCCACCCGCGTGCCCCGATTTTCCTCTTTCTGTTTCCTGGAGGTAGGCAGCGGAATTCCTTAGTACCGTTAGGAAAATTAAGTCAGTCTTATAGAAAAGAGTGGTTTAGAAACATCTCATGCTACATAAAGGATGAAATACTTGATGTAATTTACTTCCTGTATTTCTGTTTGGTGATTAAGTTATTGATAGTAGGGTGTGACAGTAGCTTTTTATACTTATTTGCAATATGTGAGTCAGTAGAGGTGTTTTTTTGTTTGTTTGTTTGTTTGTTTCTTACCTCTACAGTAATCTTACTCCCTGTAAACCAGAAGGGGCGAACACATTAAGGAATCCTGCTCTGAGAAAAACAGTACTTCCTAACTCAAATGCTGCGTCAGGACAGGGAGTCTTGTCCTCCTTTCCTCTTCCACCTGTGTAAGACTCAGTTCATTTTCTGCTTTATAAGGTACTATCCTTATTCTTTACTTGGTTTTAACCAAAATTTTAATTAAGTACATTCTCCCAGTTAGTGGTGGACACTTCACTATCAATCAGTCGATCAATCACTAATTTATAACTCCCATGTAATTGAGGACTGACTTTTCACCTTTTAAACAGAAATTATTCTGACTTTTAAATTTTTTTAAAGATTTTCTTTATTTGCGAGAGAGAGTGTGTGTGTGCATACACACACAAGTGTGGGAGGAGCATAGAGAGAAGGAGAAGCAGACTCCCTGCTGAGCAGGGAGCCCAGGTTAGGGCTCAGTCCCAGGACCCTGAGATCATGACCTGAGCCAAAGGCAGATGCTTAACTGACTGAGCTACCCAGGCGCCCTGAAATTACTCTGTTTTAGTTAATGAGTATAAATCACATATTTCTAAAATTTTTTTTTAAATTTATTTACTTGTCAGAGAGAGGGGGAGAGAGCGAGCGAGCACAGGCAGACAGAGTGGCAGGCAGAGGGAGAAGCAGACTCCCTGCCGAGCAAGGAGCCCGATGTGGGACTCGATCCCAGGACGCTGGGATCATGACCTGAGCCGGAGGCAGCCGCTCAACCAACTGAGCCACCCAGGCATCCCTAAATCACATATTTCTAAAGACAAAAGCCAACTTTATTTTGGAAGTAATTCCCCAGTTCATGTATTAAGCCTTGCAAAAGCAAAATGGTCTTTGTGGGGGTGGTGGGTTTTTGTTTGTTTGGTTTTTTGTAGTATTGCTTGATTGTATTGTGTATGGTCTCTAAATAATGTGGAGAACTCCTCTCTCCTAAGAATTAACTTCTTTTGACTAATTAAGCTTTTCTACATTTAATGAAAAAGGTGGGTCTTTTTTTTTTTTTTAAGATTTTATTTATTTATTTGATACAGAGAGAGAGATCACAAGCAGGCAGAGAGGCAGGCGGAAAGAGAGGAGGAAGCAGGCTCCCCGCTGAGCAGAGAGCCCGATGCAGGGCTCCATCCCAGGACCCTGGGATCATGACCTGAGCCGAAGGCAGAGGCTTTAACCCACTGAGCCACCCAGGTGCCCCAGAAAAGTGGATCTTATTGATGATATGAATGGGGTTCTGTTGTTCTGATTTATTGTTTTTGTAATTGTAACTTTGAAACATGGTGAGCCGATTTATCCAAATAGACGAGACCCAATGAAGTCAGACTTTGGGGAATTTGCAGGACAAACAGCTGGACAAACTCCAGATTGTTTTTCTTGGACACTAATAAATAGCTTGTGAATTTTATATTTAAAATCTTGAAGTTGGCTTTTTTCTTTAAGATTTTATTTATTTATTTGACAGAGAACAATCACAAGTAGGGAAGAGAGGCAGGCAGAGGGGGAGAGGGACCCAGGCTCCCTGCAGAGCAGAGAGCCCGATGCTGGGCTCCATCCCAGGACCCTGAGATCATGACCTGAGCTGAAGGCCGAAGCTTAACACTGAGCCCCCCAGGTGCCCTTAAAGTTGACTTTTTTAAAAATAAATTTTATTCTTCAACCTTAACAGTGGTTCTAATTTTGATCCTCTTGTTCTCTGAGCCCGGGGATTTATGTTAAAATTGGCACCAAAAATTTGGCAGGTTATTATAAAATTTTTGAGGAACAAAGAGGGGGACTATATAACTTTTGCAAATTTGTTCCTGTTATTGGTGAAGGTTTTTTTTTTTTTTAAGTGTTTGTACAAAGTTAATGCCTCTTTTGTAGGAGTACTTTCAACCTTTTAGTTGTATTTAATTTGAAGTCTTGTTTCCTGAGTCTGGATGGATAATTGCTTCTTTCCTCATCATGGAATTTTATGAATTGACCTTACTGGTCATTTATCAGATCTCCTTTTTCCATATCTAGATTTTATGTGCTTCTTAGCCTTTCCAGAGAAGTCCTGAATCAAACCTTCTGTGAGTGGAAATCATACGTACCTGCCAAAGAGTTTGTATTTTTTAACTCAGTTGTATTCGGCTAATCCTGTGGCTTAGAGTGGAGATCAGTGAGGCACACATAGCGAACCGGGCTCTTGAGTATTGGCCGAGAAGTGCTCATGTCGTCATGGTGTACGGGAACGAGTATGGCTTTGGAGCCAGCATCTATTATTGTTAGGTGAATGAATGATGAATGACCATTCAGATTTCTTAATTTCACCAAATTAATTTCCATATCTATAAAATAGGAAGAGAACCCTATCTTCTTGGTTTGTGGTATGGATGAAATAAATATTTAGTGCATTAAAATGCTCAGTGACTGTTAGATCTTTTATTTTTCTGAAAGAATTTGATGTTCTTCAGAGCATCACAGTTTGGATAACAGTTACCAAGAGGTTTTTGTTTTAAAGATTTTATTTATTTGACAGATCACAAGCAGGCAGAGAGGCAGGCAGAGAGAGAGGAAGGGAAGCAGGCTCCCCGCTGAGCAGAGAGCCCGATGTGGGGCTCGATCCCAGGACCCCGGGATCATGACCTGAGCCGAAGGCAGAGGCTTTAACTCACTGAGCCACCCAGGAACCCACCAAGAGGTATTTTAAATACAGTTTTCAGCTTACACAATAAGTACCTTTGGTTTTGGATGATCATAATTAGCTAAAAAGATCTGGGGTGTTGGCTGCCACGTTGTTCTTAATTTTTCAGGACTCTGAAGAAAAATACCTGTTGGTTTGAGAACATCGGGGGTCCCTTTGGACCACTAAGCAGTGTAGTATACAGAGTACTGTAGTACACAGAGCACACTGCCTTAGCCTGTGTAATGTTGGAGAATTAAACTCCTAGCTGATGGTGATCAGTATTGAGTGCTTGGTTGTATCTCAGCCTTTTATATGATCTCATTCTGGTAGAAATTGACCAGTCTATAAATGCAGTAAAATATATTCAGTGGACTTAAATGAGCATGATCTCTGAGTGATGTTTATACACAGTCTTCCTTGCCCTGGTTAAACATGGAACCTAGTGAGCTTCAGTTTGAAATTCATAGTTGGTCTTTTGTGGAAATGTATTGAATAAGAGGAAAATGAATTATTTTCTTGGCCCCATTTTCACAGACATAATGATTTCTTTTGTCTCCTAAAATAATAGCAGTACTGGGGCGCCTGGGTGGCTCAGTGGGTTAAGCTGCTGCCTTCAGCTCAGGTCATGATCTCAGGGTCCTGGGATCGAGCCCCGCATCGGGCTCTCTGCTCAGCAGGGAGCCTGCTTCCCTTCCTCTCTCTCTCTCTCTCTCTGCCTGGTTCTCTGCCTACTTTTGATCTCTCTCTGTCAAATAAATAAACAAAATCTTAAAAAATAATAATAATAACAGCAGTACCTAGATCTGGGGACCTCTATGATGAACTTCCTTTTTTTTTTTTTTTTTT
>PISX010007252.1:0-75468 GCA_004024625.1 Mellivora capensis | reverse complement strand
GAAAGCAGGTTCCCTGCTGTTAGGGTGCCTGGGTGGCTGAGTGGGTTAAAGCCTCTGCCTTCAGCTCAGGTCATGATCCCAGGGTCCTGGGATCAAGCCCCACATCCGGCTCTTCAAGCCCCACATCGGGCTCTCTGCTCCGCAGGGAGCCTGCTTCCTCCCCCCTCTCTCTCTCTGCCTGCCTCTCTGCCTACTTGTGGTCTCTGTCTGTCAAATAAATAAATAAATAAATAAAATCTTAAAAAAAAAAAAAAAAGAAGCAGGTTCCCTGCTGAGCAGAGAGCCCGATATAGGGCTCTAGGGCTCGATCCCAGGACCCTGAGATCATGACCCAAGCCGCAGGCAGAGGCCCAACCCACTGAGCCACCCAGGTGCCCCCTAACTTCTATTAAGTACATCTTATTGTGTCTGAGATATTACAACATCATCCGCTTAAAGCTTAGCTTGGAGAAGATGTAGGATTTTCCTTTGTAGTTTGTAAATTATTGGATGCCTTTTACCAGTGTCCAGTACTGCCTGTTTCAGATTTAACTCAGTATTTGTTTTCTGAAAATTAGGGTTGATATTAGATTGCTCAAGAAAACTTTTATTTACAAACTAAAATCTTTGGGTAAGGTATAGATTATTTTTCTCTGTATTCTCTAGACTCTAGAAGCTTTAATATTTGGAAAATAAGGGTTTGTGAGAGATTCTTTTTTTTTTTTTTTTAAGATTTTATTTATTTGAGAGAGAGGCAGTGAGAGAGCATGAGCGAGGAGAAGGTCAGAGGGAGAAGCAGACTCCCCGTGGAGCTGGGAGCCTGATGCGGGACTCGATCCCGGGTCTCCGGGATCATGACCTGAGCCGAAGGCAGTCGTCCAACCAACTGAGCCACCCAGGCGTCCCTTGTGAGAGATTCTGATGCAGCTAGTACAATTATGATTTGAATTTCAGAGGCCCAAATGAGACAGGTGTTTGGGGTATATATTGATAGAAGAGATCAGCTGAAAATTAAGAACCCCTCTCCCATTATACCTTGTTACTGTTTGTGTTTGGTTTTTTTTTTTTTTAAGTTTTGTTGTTGTTTTGACAGATCACAAGGAGGCAGAGAGGTGGCGGAGGGGGGGTGAGGGGAGCAGGCTCCCCGCTGAGCAGAGAGCCCGATGATGGGACGTAACATGGGGCTCAATCCCAGGACCCTGAGATCATGACCTGAGCTGAAGGCAGAGGCTTAACCCACTGAGCCACCCAGGCACCCCCTTGTTACTGTTTTTAAAGAACTTATTTCCTTAAACAGAGATCCTAGAGTAAGGGTCTCCTAGTCAGTAGATCTCCAAAACAGTTACTACTTTACCTCCATTTTGGTTTGCTTGCTTTTCTTCCCCACCACTTTCTGACCTCTTATGAGTACTTTTGAGAAATGAAAACTCCCTATAAAGTAATTGGAGACAGTCACTCTAAAACAGAAAAAGAGGGGCGCCTGGGTGGCTCAGTGGGTTAAAGCCTCTGCTTTCAGCTTAGGTCATGATCCCGGGGTCCTAGGATTGAGCCCCACATCGGGCTCTCTGCTCCGCGGGGAGCCTGCTTCCTCCTCTCTCTCCTTGCCTGCCTCTCTTGCCTGCTTGTGATCTTTCTCTCTGCCAAATAAATAAATAAAATCTTTAAAACAGAAAAAGAGGGGCGCCCGAGTGTCTCAATTTTTAATCGTCTGCCTTTGGCTTAGGTCATGAACCCAGGGTCCTGGGATCAAGCCCCGCATCGGGCTCCCTGCTCCACAAGCCTGCTTCTCCCTCTCCCTCTGCTTGCTGCTCCCCCTGCTGTACTTGCTCGCTCTCTGTCAGATAAATAAATAAAATCTTTGTAAAAAAATTAAACAGAAAAAAGAAAATCAGGAGAAAGTTTCAGACATGTCTGGAGTCTTGATCAGTCAATAGAATGACATAGGATGGTATAAATGGTACATGGTGGGTGAGAAGTTTGCGGGAATTTGAAGAGGAAAGTGTTCTGGCTAGGACACAGGAAAGTAGAATGATACTGCAACCATACTGTGGCTAGGCCTAAACCATTAAAAATCTGTTTTAAGGGGCACCTGGGTGGCTCAGTGCGTTAAAGCCTCTGCCTTCGGCTCAGGTCGTGATCCTGGGGTCCTGGGATCGAGCCCTGCATCGGACTCTCTGCTCAGCGGGGAGTCTGCTTCCTCCTCTCTCTCTGCCTGCCTCTCTGCCTACTTGTGATCTCTCTGTCTGTCAAATAAATAAATAAAATCTTTTAAAAAATCTGTTTTAATTGTGGTGAAATATGCATCACAAGGGTCTAGCTCATTTTTATGGAATATACATATACTATCATGACTACTTTGAAACCTTGCTGTAATTTGTGTGGGATGTGGCTTCGCTGCCTTGAGTGATGTGAATTAATAAACTAAATCAGTGTCTACCTGTGGGACAGCTCCAGGAGCACATCTTTAATGAACACATCTACTGTCTTACCCATATCTGTTCCCCTGGCAGCAGCAATAAAGGGAAGGGTAAAGACCTTGTTGGCAGCGTATTCCTTTTTTTTTTTTTTTTTTTAAATTTCGGGCATGTTTTGTTATTGATGCTATGATTTCTTGTCCTGGATGTTGGGTTTGGAAACTAAATAGTTAAAGCATCATGATTTGAGAGGAAATTAGCTCTCATGAATGAAGGCAAAGTTTGGCACTAGGCCAGAATAATGGGGGGGGATAGTTAGGGTGGGGAGACTGACTGACTTTTGTACCACAAACGATATTTTAAAAAATTAAGAGATAATTCCATGTCCTGAGGTTATAAACCGGCTACAACTGGTTTGTCTCCCGCCCCCCCCGCCCCTGCTAGGCATCATGGGTAAAAGTAAGCATCCCTCTGTTTCTTTTGTTTAATGTAACAGTACGCCATGTGATTGGCAGGGCAGTGCCCGCTTGGAGACCGGGTTTATGCAGGTCTCTCAAGGGGGCTGGCACATATGGGGTCGTCCCTGTGCTATAGAAAAAGCCTCTCTTACATAGAAAAGAGAAAGGGAACCTTTCCCCACCTCCTCCCCCCCAGAAAAACCCCACAAAAACAAAAACCTAAACCCATCTTTTATTCCTTCTTTTCCTCCTCTTTCTGCCTTCCCTCCCCCCACTCCTTCTTGTCTCCAGCTTTCCTGGCAGCTAGAGGAGGGAGCAGAAAAATGTATACCTGTAAGTACTTTTAACTGTCTTGCTCCCCCCGCCTCCCTTTTTTCTTTTTCTAAAAGTAGAAACTCAGAATTGCTCTGAGTTCTTCACAGCCTTTTCCTGACTATGTGTAGAAGGTGATATGCTGAGGTTTCTAATGGGATTGAAGTAATAAATACTGTTGCTTTTTGAAATTTGTTGTGCAGTAATCGTTTCTCATACAAAGCTCCTTTCGGTTTGGGTCCTCAGCCCTTCTGCTTCATTCTTTTGCTGTGATGGTCTCTGGCTTCTAGTTTTGTTTGAGCTGAAGCTATAAGAAGAATGTTATACTGAGGTTTTCTTTTTCTTTCTTTTTTAAAAAATTTCTTTTGTCTGTAGCAATGATGGTTCTAGCTCCCCCTTACCCTCACTTAGCCCCCCCTTCTTCCATGTCAGCTCCAACCCTGCTCTGTGAATGGAGTCAACCAGCTGACTGAGTGCTGGCATCACGCCAGGGGCTGCAAAGCAGTGAGAATATGCGCGCGCTCGCGTGTGTAAGTGTGTACAGAACACAAAGGGAGAGGCCTGCAGTCTAGGAAGTCACAGCCTATTATATCCGGAAGTCTGCGTCATCTCTGCTTACTTGGGCTGACGGACAAGGAAAAGGGGAAGGTTTAAAACAGGAAAATACCCATTTGATACACACACGTACACGCGTGCGCGCGTGTGCACGCTCACACTTTTTCCCCTTGCTGTCTTAAAAAAGGTATTTTTGTTGTGTCAAAATGAGAGGGGGCTTCTCTGTCCAAGTGATAGTGACTGTGTTTCTGGTGGAACTAGTAACTCTTTGGGAGCTGAGGCTGTTCATTCTGCACCTTTTCTTCCTGCCCCCGCTTAGAGGTGCGCCTGCTCAAGTCCCTAGAGAGCGTTGCCCCCTGGATTTAACAGCTGTAATTTGTTAAGATACCCCCACCCCCACCCCAGACTGTTTCTAATCATTCAAGATTGCCACGGGTACAGGGGTTCATGGCCAAGGTGGTTATTTTAAGGAGAAGCAAAAAGCCAGATAATAGATACCAAATAATATGTTAACCACTCCTTTGAGTCCTCCCTCCCTTTCCCTTTTCTTTATTTCTTGTTGTCGTTGAATTTAGTGTATTACAAAAATGCAGTGTTCTTCCCTGCCATCTGCTACGGAGTTAGAGTTGTACAAAAGGAAATAATAGCACATGGAAAGAAGGAAAAATTAGAGATAGGAGCTTCCAGACCTTGCAGGTGTTGCCATTTGGAGGTTCATTTGAATGATTGTATCTTTCATTGTTACTAGGAATTCAGCATTCTTTTAAAAATTGTATTTCGGGGCGCCTGGGTGGCTCAGTGGGTTAAAGCCTCTGCTTTCGGCTGAGGTCATGATCCCGGAGTCCTGGGATTGAGCCCCACATCGGGCTCTCTGCTCCGCAGGGAGCCTGCTTCCTCCTCTCTCTGCCTGCCTCTCTGCCTACTTGTGATCTTTGTCTGTCGAGTAAATAAGTTAAAAAAAATTGTATTTCAATTTACCACGTTGTCTTTCTTAATTTCTCTTTACGTGTTTCTTAGGTGTGATACATATATGATGTGGCTCTTGTGTTTGGTGGATATGAAATAAACTGTATTAATGAACAAAAGGGGGATACACTATTACAGTTGTTTTATGTGATTTTTTTTCTGCTTGTTGTCTGACCATTCCGATGGTGCTGATCAGTGGTAATCAATAGGGTCATGCAGTAGTTGGAGTGGGAGGGAGCTTTCAGACTACTTTGGCCTCTAGTAAGCTTTGCAGGTTCCAATCTAGAGGAAGCTCCTTAATTCAGTCTTTTTGTTATAGCCTCTGAATTTGTACTCTTGCCACATTTTTACAACCAACAATCTTTGAATATGTGTATATTTCCCCTTTGGTATGTGAATTTTGGTGCAAGTGTTAGGAGGTGCCTATGAGGTTATACTTTAAGGGTTGCTGGATGGGATATACCAGAGTGGCTAGCCCGTGCTCATTCCCTAGGCTGTCCCATTATTTCCCTACCCTGAGTAGCTGGAGTCACTACTACTCATTTTCTTTATAAATGAATTAAAGGAGATTGTTTCCCAGTCAGTTGAATACTAGAAGATAAAACAGCATCAGACCAACCTAGCTCAGACCTAGAGACTAAAGATTCATTCAGCGTTGTGAGATTCCCTGGTTCTTAGAAGTAATTTAACTTTTTTATTTGATACCATTTTTATACGATTGCTTGGAAATACTCTCCATGGGAAGTAGCCATTTTACATGTGTGTATGTGTGGTATGAGGTTTCCCTCTTACAATGGTTTATATTAAATACAAAGAGAAGTGAGGATATAAGGTTTATTTCTCCCCTTACCCTCTCTAATTTAAGATTCTGTCTATATTCTGATGCTTATTGGAGCAGTAGGTTTCAAAAGAGATCTTTTTGCAACCTTTTATTTCTAACTTTTCTCTTGGTGCTTGGGAGCAGATTAGTAGGGATGATCTTATGATTAGATAGTTACAATCAGTGAGGCATAAGTTAAGACATTTTATTAATGGACAGGCTTTTTATTTCTTCTCATTAGGCCCTAGTCATTGTTTTAGGAGTGGCTGAAGAGTCATTTTGAAGGATGTGTGGGATCTGTCCTTTGACCACCTTTGTGTCCCTCGTTGTAAGGGACACCTGGCAGGGTTTTCATTATATGTCAGGACATTTGTGCTGACTTGTTATAGTATATATTAGCATAGTAACATAGCATTATTTTGTGCTGATTTATTGTACAGATTTATTGTAAGATCACAATGGGAGAGGATTGCTTTTACCTCCTATTAAGTTGTCACAGTTAAGTACAGAGGCTTTTATGATCTTTGGTGCTTATTACTAAACACTCTGTTACCTAAAACATGGCCACCTAGGTTCTTCCATTCAATGATGGAGCCACGTTTGTGTGGGAAACTAAGTGAAACAGAAGAGACACACAGTAAGAATAAGTAAACAATAATAGCCTGTCAGTTCTTATTAGGAATAACTATCTTGCCAGTTTGGATCAAAAAAACAGTAATCACAATAAAGATAGATGCCACACAGACCTAGAAGTAAGAAAGATCTCTGTGTTTGAAGTAGGTTTAGTCATTTACAGACTGTGAGGAGTTGATCTGTTTTCTATAAAAGGAGAATTATTTAAATTACTAAAACCCTCCTATAAAGGACTTAAATGAGATAATATATTGTAAAGGACTTTGGCACTAGGCATTTTGTTCTTAGTCAATAATAAGAGCTCAGTGCCGGGACGCCTGGGTGGCTCAGTTGGTTGGACGACTGCCTTCGGCTCAGGTCATGGTCCCGGAGACCCGGGATCGAGTCCCGCATCAGGCTCCCAGCTCCACGGGGAGTCTGCTTCTCCCTCTGACCTTCTCCTCGCTCATGCTCTGCCTCTCTCTCGAATAAATAAATAAAATCTTTAAAAAAAAAAAAAAGCTCAGTGCATTTTTGCAACTGTTACTAGTATTCTATCTGTTAGGTTCGTTTACTGCTGTTTTGGTGCTCTCACTAGTTCCTTTTAGCCAATCTGTGACCACCTACATTTTTTACTCTTGGCATCTTTCTATTAAGACTGGATTTATTGGCTTATATGTTGGAAGAGTTGAGATTGGAAGTCAGCAAACTATAGCCAGTGCCTGTTTTTGTAAAGTTTTTTTGGAACACAGCCACATATATTTCCGTACAACAACAGAATTGAGTAGGTGGCCCACAAAGTCTAAAATATTTAACTATCTGGCCCTTGACAGAAAAGACTTGCAGACCCCTGGTCTAGATCAAGAGTCTTTTTTCAGTAGAACAGTGGGCCAGTAAGAAAGCTCTAGAAATCTAGAGAGGTAATTAAAATAGACTAAATTTAAATGGGCCAGGAGGAGAGGGTTTTAGGTAAGGGATTTTGTAGCCTGGAGAATAGTAGAACTTTTGTTGGCATAACTGATATAAGTTAAGGTAAAGGACAGTGCCATTTGGAGTTGGTTAGGCAATAATACTTATCTAGTCTGTTGGGGCATTTAATATAGAGAAATTACAAAGAAGGAAGGTTTACCATCAAGTGGTTTAGTTTGGATTTAACTTGGAAAACAGTCACCTGGCTGGCTTAGTTGGTAGAGCATGCAACTCTTTTTTTTTTTTTTTTAATATTTTTTTTATTTATTTGGCAGAGAGAGATCACAAGTAGACAGAGAGGTAGGCAGAGAGAGAGGAGGAAGCAGGCTCCCCGCTGAGCAGAGAGCCCGATGTGGGTGGGACTCGATCCCAGGACCCTGAGATCATGACCTGAGCCGAAGGCAGCGGCTTAACCCACTGAGCCACCCAGGCGCCCAGAGCACGCAACTCTTGATCTTGGGGTTGTGAGTTTGGTTTTTTGTTTTTGCTTTTTCTTTAAGATTTTATTTATTTATTTGAGAGAGCCAGAGCAGGAACACAAGCAGGGGGAGTAAGAGAGGGAGAAGCAGGCTCCCTCCTGAAGCAGGGCTCAGTCCCAGAACTCTGGGATCATGACCTGAGCCAAAGGCAGACGCTTAACGACTGAGCCACCCAGGCGCCCCCCCCCCTTTTTTAAGGGGATTGTGAGTTTGAACTCCACATTGGGGGTAGAGATCACATGTAAAATGTGGGAGTAATAGGATGGTAGGTTACTTTATTAAACAAGTGTGTCCGTTGGAGTAGGCGAGCAGTTTTCAAAGTGTGGTCTGTAGACTCCTGGGAGTTCGAGAGTTTCAGGGAGTCTTGAGATGAAGAATACTTTATAATAATAGAAAGGCTTTTTTTTTTTTTTTTTTTTTGTCTTTTTCACTGTGTTGACATTTGTACTGATGATCCAGAAGCAGCGGTGAGTAAAGCTGCTGGTACCTTAGCATGAATCAGAGCAGTGGCACCAAACTGTACCAGTAGTCATTGTCTTCTTCACTGCTGCACAGTTTAAACTTGGAGTTAAAAAAAAAAATAGATTAGGACACCTGGGTGACTCACTTGGTTGAGTATCTGCCTTTGGCTCAGGTCATGTTCCCAGGGTCCACAGATCTAGTCCCACATCAGGCTCCTTACTTGGTGGGGAGCCTGCTTCTCCCTCTGCCTCCTGCTCCCCCTGTTTGTGCTCCCTCTCCTGCTCTCTCTCTTTCTCTCTGACAAATAAGTAAAATCTTTTTAAAAATGTTAAAAAAAATTTTTTTTAAAGATCCAGTTTCACGTAAGTGTTCTGATGAAGGAGTGAAAATGAATTTTATTGGGGCACCTGGGTGGCTCAGTGGGTTAAAGCCTCTGCTTTCAGCTCAGGTCAGGATCCCAGGGTCCTGGGATCGAGCCCCACGTCGGGCTCTCTGCTCCGCGGAGAGCCTGCTTCCTCCTCTCCCTGCCTGCCTCTCTTGCCTACTTGTAATCTCTGTCAAATAAATAAATAAAATCTTTAAAAAAAAAAAAAAAGAAAAGAAAATGAATTTTATTTATCTTGATCTTTCAGAACATGGCTTTTGAATATTTTGTGTAATAAAATGGGAAGTATTTCTACAGCTCTTTTGCTGCATTGGAGGGCAGTGGTACAGTGCTTGTCCCAAGGAAAAGTACAGTTGAGTTGCAAGCTGACTAGCTACTTTCTTCATAGGACACTTTTTCTGCTTGATGAAAGTATAATCAACAAACCATGGTCTTTAGATTTGGAGAAACAACTGATTGTATTTGTTCCCAGTGATAATATTAAAATAAAATGAGTAAAAATTAAACTATGAGTTTGACAGCTTTCCAGAACTTACTTTTCTGATGCAATTAGTGGTGACATTAACCATTGCGATTCTTTTATTATATTATAATGAAATGTGTCAACACTTGAAATCTGCATGACTTAGTGGACCAGAATTTTTCTAATGACCAGTGCATGATGTGACAAAATCACATTTGGGTAAAAGATTCATTCATCGTGTAAGGTTAGATAGACCAATGGATTTTATTTTTATTTATTTATTTATTTTTTTACAGATTCTAATATGTTTATTTTTCTAAATCAAAACTAGATTCAGCATAGGGGTGCCTGGGTGCTCAGTCGGTCAGACCAATGGATTTTAATGTAACAGTGTAAAGAATTCATTGATAAGGTTTCAGATTTCACATTGCAAGTAACCCTTAGAAACTACTGTGCTTTTTTTTTTTTTAATTGAGGTGCAAGTCACAAACATAGAATTAACCATTTTAATTTGTATGATTGAGTAGCATTTAGTACATTGGCAGTGTTGTGCAACCATCTAAATCAAATCCCAGAACAAGTTCATCACCCCAAAAGGAAACCTACATCCACTAAGCCATCACCACCCATTTCTCCTTCTCTCTGCCTCTGGCAACCACTAAGCTCTCTGTCATTTTTTCTTTTTTTCTTTAAGATTTTATTTATTTATTTGACAGAAATCACAAGTAGCAGAGAGGCAGGCAAAGAGAGAGGGGAGGAAGCAGGCTCCCTGCTGAGCCCAGAGCCCGATGCAGGGCTCCATCCCAGGACCCTGAGATCATGACCTGAGCCGAAGGCAGAGGCTTAACCCACTGAGCCACCCAGGCACCCCCTAAGCTATCTTGATGGATTTCTCTATTCTGGTTATTTTATGTGCATGGAGTCATATAGTATTTGACCTTTTATGTCTGGCTCCTTTTACTTAGCATGCTTTTGAGATAGGTTCATGTTGTAGCAGGTATTGAACTCACAACCCTGAGATCAAGACCTGGGCTAAGAGTCAGACCCCCAACTGACTGAGCCATCCAGACATCACAGTACTTTATTTCTTTTTATGTGTGATTTTCCACAATAGGAATCTACCATATTTTGCTTATCCACACATCAGTTGATGGACATTTGGCTGTTGCGAATAGTACTGCTGAATACACTTTTGTGTAAGTTTTTGACTGAATCCATCTTTTCGGTTCTTTTGGATATTTACCTATAATTGGTGATTCTGAGTCATATGATAATTGTTTTTGATAATTTTAATTTTCTGAAGAACCACTAAGCCATTTTCCAAAGCAGTTGTACCATTTTAAATGCCCACCAGCAACGTACTGTACTATGATTCCAGTTTCTCCACATCCTCACGGATACTTAACTATTCTGTCTTTCTGATCGTAGCCTACCCAATGGGCATGAATTGGTGTCTCATTGTGGTTTTGATTTGCATTTCTCTAAAGACTGATGATGTTCAGCATCATTTCATGTGCTTATTGGCCATTAATATATCATCTTGTTCAAGTTCTTTGCCCACATGTATTGAGGGTGTTTTTTTTTTTTTAAGATTTATTTATTTAGAGAACAAGTGAGCGTGTACACAAGCAGGGGGAGGAACAGAGGGAGAAGGGGAGAGAGAATCCTCAAGCAGAGTCCCTGCTGAGCATGAAGCCCAATGGGGGACTTGATCTCATGACCTGAGCTGAAATCAAGGGATGCTTGACCAACTAAGCCACTGAGGAGCCCCTGTATTGAGTTTTGAAATATCAAAGATGAAGATATCTACAGTTCTGATCATTTGAAAAGATTGCTAGAATGCCCTTCTCTGGTATCAGTAAGAACTCATGAGTTTTAATATACAGACATATTTATGCACACAGATAGAGGTAGAAATAAATACAGATGTGTGTATATGCACATGTACATATATTTCCTTTTTATGAGAGGACGTGGAAGCGGTGACACCACCATAGCAGTGAGCACACGTCACACCAGATCTTGGTTTCTAAATGCTGTTCTCCAGAACGAATCCAGAGCTCCATGGCACCTGGGTGCTGCAGCTGGTTAAGCATCCAGCATTTCCTTTCGGCTTACATTGTGATCCTGGGTGGTGAGACTGATCCCAGGGTCATGAGTTTTGAGCCGCACCCCAGGGGCTGGGGGCAGGGCGCTGACTGCTTAAAAGACTCTCCCTCTGTCCCTCACCCACTCTTTCACGCAGATATGCACTCTTCCCCCGCCTCCCGTCCCATATAAAAATAAATCTTAAAAAAAAAAAAAGAAAGAAACTATTTCCTTAGAAAAATGACTTGGGCAGAGAGAAAAATCATATGGACCTGAATCATCACATTGGTACCAGAAAGTACCAAATGCTTTTTTTTTTTTTTTAATATTTATTCATTGGACAGAGAGATACACAAGAGAGGAAGCACAAGCAGGGGGAGTGGGAGAGGAAGAAGCAGACTCCCTGCTCAGCAGGGAGCCCGATGTGGGGCTCGATCCCAGGACCCTGGAATCATGTCCTGAGCCGAAGGCAGATGCTTTACGACTGAGCCACCCAGGGACCCCTAACAAAATGCTTTAAAAAGAAAAAATGGTAAGCCAATGTGAAGGAGCTTCCAACAACCTGATCTGGGTCAATTTGAAGAACAAAATAATAGTGATAGGGGCACCTGGGTGGCTCAGTGGGTTAAAGCCTCTGCCTTTGGCTTGGATCATGATCCCAGGGTCCTGGGATCGAGCCCAGCATCGGGCTCTCTGCTCAGCGAGGAGCCTGCTTCCTCCTCTCTCTTTGCCTGCCTCTCTGCCTACTTGTGATCTCTGTCAAATAAATAAATAAAAATAAATAAAATAATAATGATAATAACGGGTTGTAATCCACAGGATAAAATAAATATCTAGTCCATGCAGCTATAAATAAATATTTAAATAAATAGGAGATAGCTGTTTATTACAATAAAATTCAAATTAATAAATGTAGAAGGAACGATGGAAACATTAGGCAAATAGTAGTAGCTACAGGAAAGAACTGTCTGTGAATGCTAAAATTAGCGGGTGGAAGTTTGATGCAAAATGATACTTGGCATAGCCTCAAAAGTATCTCCTCTTGGTAACTTTTTAGGGGAGAAACCTATCAAACACCAGGGCAGTCAGGTGATTAGTTAATATCATCATAGTGCCACCTGTTGACATCATGTACTTCCTGATAGGATACAACATCACTTTGGTGATATTCTTGTAAAAAATACATAACCTTGGTCTATGAGAAAACATCAAGTAAACCCAATATAGGGGCATTTTACCCAATCCGGCCAGTACTCTTCAAAAATGTGAGGTGAAGAGAGTAAGAAACCATGACATTTGGAGGAGAGAAACAGGAAACATTATGAGTAGGTGCAGGGCGGGGTGCGGACGGAGGCAGAAACCGCTGTGGGAGTCCTGCTGTCTGTGGATAATGAAGCCAGATATTAATGAGATTTGCCCAAAAAAAAAAAAAAAATGCCACTCTTCTCACCATATTCTTTTTTGGGGAAAGGGGTTATTTTTTATAAAAGATGTGTCATGTTAACTTGGAATGTGGGTTGTTTTTTTTTAATGAATTCAGATTTTAAAATTCTGTTTTAATTTCTGATATGGACTACTGGTAGCTATAGCCCATAAACAAAATCTGTTTGGAGTCCTTAATTTTTACAAGTGTCCTCTTAAAGGGATTCTGAGGCCAAAAAGTTTTGAGAACCAGGAGAGTGCATCTAACAGCTGCAACAAAGTTCTAAAAATACAGTGGCTCAAACAATATAGAAAGTGTCTCTTTCATGTAATTGCCTAAGGTAGGTGGTCAAGTCCTGTTGCTCTGTTGTTTCAAGTGGTAGTTCAGGAACTCTTTTTTTTTTTAAGATTTTATTTATTCATTTGACAGATGGAGATCACAGAGAAGCAGGCAGAGAGAGAGGAGGAAGCAGGCTCCCTGCTGAGCAGAGAGCCCGATGCGGGGCTCCATCCCAGGACCCTGGGATCATGACCTGAGCCAAAGGCAGAGGCTTTAACCTCCTGAGCCACCCAGGCACCCCAGGAACTCTTTGTTTTACATGAACTTTTCTACTGATCCCTGAGACAGTGGTTCTCATGCTTTAGTGCCCAGACAGTTGCCTGGAGAGTTTGTTAAAACACAGTTCCTAGTCCTCCTCCCCAGCATTTTGGATTCATAGGTGTGGGATGGGGCTTGAAAGTTGTACGTCTTAACAGATTCCCCAGGGATGCTGATGCCTCTAGGAGGGATATCAGTTTCCAGGGTATTTTCCTTTTCTGCAGGGTTAGAACTGGGTTGCAGCCAATGGGAAGGGGAAAGAGGATGGGAGAGCTCATCTACCTTTTATAGTTCTTAGCCAGGAAGTAGCACACATGACTTCCTTTTTATTCCACTGGCAAGAATTTAGCCTGATAGCAGAGAGTCTGGGAAGTGTAGTGTAGCTGAACAGCCATGTGGCCAGTACTTCTATTACTGTGGGGAAAAGGGAGAAATAATTTTGATGGGCAGTGAGCAACAGTGTCATCAAGACATTGGAAGATTAAAAACTAAATAGGCTTAATTAACCAGGGAATGTGTTTTAGGGGGGGTGTACAGGCATATGTAGAAGTGAGACTGGTTTTTCTTGGAAGATTGGGACAGAGTGGCTTGATTAAGAAAGCACAGTAGAAAAGGCCAGGCAGTAAAAGTAGTAATGGAAGCTAAAAGATACTGCAAGAAGCGTGATCAGATTTATACCATTGGAAGAGCAAGAAGTCAGCTGAGAAACCTAAGGGCCTTGACATCTTCCCTGTTGGTAATGCTCTGTGCTGTTATTTTTGCACTCTAAATCATAGCCACAAACACTGTTTTAGGGACCCTTGGTACCCTGATTGCTAAGCACCCAAATAGTGTACGTGATCCAGAATTTCCCCTAAAGGGGGAAATGTGTATTCATCCCCTCACTTCCCTGGCCCACAAACCCAAATGAAAAATGGGAAGCCAAGACGTTGCTAACCATCTAGGGTAGGGTGGGGATATTTTATGGTGGGGGGTGAGGCTTCTTGCTTTAGAAGTGGGAAGATGTCAATGCACAGAATAACACCCAGAAATCTTCATCTATTTAGGGGGCTGAATAACCCTGAAGTAGCAGAAATTACTCAGTTCTGCCATTGAACTTAGAATTTTTTAGCGTTTGCTCAGTCTTTTTTTTTTTTTTTTAAGATTTTATTTATGTATTTGACAGAGATCACAAGTAGACAGAGAAGCAGGCAGAGAGAGAGCAGGGGAAGCAGCTCCCCGCTGAGCGGAGAGCCCGATGTGGGGCTCGATCCCAGGACACTGGGATCGTGACCTGAGCATTTGCTCAGTCTTAAGCTTCTCCCCTGTCCCCTGCTAAAACAGGACCCAGCTATTCTTTTAACAAATAACTATTGAATGATTTTTAAGTGCTAGGAACTTACCTGAGAACCGGTGATGTAGCAGTGAACAAAGTAGACAAGTCCTCATTCCATAGACTTAAAAAAATCAGTGGGGAAGGAAACCTACAACAAGCAAATGCATACCATGTCAAAAAACCAAGGTAAAGGAGCGCCTGGCTGGCTCAGTTGGAGGAGCACACGACTCTTGTTCTTGGGGTTGTAGGTCTGAGCCCAATCTTGGGTATGGAGGTTACTTAAAAATAAAACCTTAAAAATAACCAGAAGAGAATCTTTGCCCTGCAGGACCTAGAAGTGCAGTCTGCTTCCAGTTTGGTGGGAGACAAATGGCCGTTCATTCTGCTCTACAGTTGCAAGTAGAGGGCACAAGCCCATAATCTCTGAATCACTGTTGAGAGTAGAATTTATGTGTGGGATTATGTTTGTCCCTTTACATGAATTGTCAGGGCACCCGAGTGGCTCAGTGGTTAAAGCCTCTGCCTTCGGCTCAGGTCATGATCTCAGGGTCCTGGGATCGAGCCCCACATCGGGCTCTCTGCTCGCCAGGGAGCCTGCTTCTCCCTCTCTCTCTGCCTGCCTCTCTGCCTATTTCTGATATCTCTCTCTCTCTCTCTCTATTAAATAAATAAATAAAATCTTTAAAAAAAATAAAGTACATGAATTGTCACAGAGAAACTTTATTAGGCCTACTCTTTGTGGAATATCAAGCTGGGCTGCTACTTACAATATTCTCCCTTCCCTTTATGACTTTTGGAGTATTTGGAGCTGTGGCTATTCCTGAGATATATTCTGGAGAAATTTTTGTGAGGCAGCAGTCTTGTGAGATTTTCCTATGTCTTGTAGATCACTGCTCTTTCCGTTGTCATGACCACCTCCTAGCTCTAGTTTCCTCAAAGTGCAAAAATGTGGTTATCTTCAGAGGCCATGAATTCAACAGCCTCTGGCTTCTATTAGTCTGTTTATGAGAGTGTGGATGTGGTAAGTACGCGGCTTACCTGTGTGCTGCTGTTCTCCTGTGTTGTAGCTATGGAAGATCATAAGTGCATAAAAGTCTTTCCTGACAGAACAGAACTTTATAGGTGACCACCACCAGGGATAGGAAGCTGCCTTCACTTGCCATCCTTGGTGTGGTGGAAGGGGTGTGTCCTGGGTACTGCAGTTAGACCCAGAATTTGTGGGGGTTTTGTTGTTGTTGCTGCTGTTTGGGTTTTTGTTTTTTGTTGTTTTGTTTTGTTTTGTTTTCTTAAAATTTTATCTTTAAGGACCCCGGAGTGGTTCAGTTACCACATCACATCGGGCTCCTTGCTCAGCGGGGAGCCTGCTTCTCCCTGTCCCTTTGTCTGCAGCTCCCCTTGCTTGTGCTCTTTCTCTGTCAAATAAATAAATCTTTAAAAATTTTTTTTTTAATTATCTTTAATCTCTGACCAACGTGGGACTTGAACTCAAAACCTCGAGATCAAGAGTCATATGCTCCACCTATTGGGCCAGACAAGCACCCTTAGACCTAGGTTTTCATCATGACTTTCCTAATTGTTGTATGACCTTCAATCTCCCTGAGTCTCAGTTACCTCATTCATAGGTGGGTGGCACTTGTAAGGACCCCACAAGAGTATGCTGAGGGTTACATGGAATACTGATTCTGTGGTTCTTAGCCCACAGTTTTGTTATTTAGCCATCACTCAACTATTGTTCTTCTCCTGTTTTGTTTTAGATTTTATTTTATTTATTTGACAGAGATCACAAGCAGGCAGAGAGAGAGAGAGAGAGAAGCAGGCTCCCCGCCTAGCAGAGAGCCTGATGCAGGACTCAATCCCAGGACCCTGGGATCATGACCTGAGCGGAAGGCAGAGGCCTAGAGGCCTTAACCCACTGAGCCACCCAGGCACCCCTGTTCTTCTCCCGTTTTCCCTTCCTCTTTGCCCCCAACCACACCTTGACACTTCTACTGAAATGCACTTTCCCCAACTGTTTTCAGATTTGTGTTACGAATGTATCACCTGAAACATGGTTTTTCTGAGAAGAGGCGCTTCCAAACTCATGTACAAAATGTGCGTAGGAGATGGTCTTCAGAGCCGTATGAAAGATCTCAATAACCCAAACTCCTCTTTCCCTCTGCCCATCGTTATTAGCCCTGGGATAAAACATGAAAGAGATTTTTTTTTTGCTTTTCTTTTTAGGTGTTATTTTAGTAATATTCCTATGGAAACCCTCCATTTGTTCTATATTGTTTATAGATAAGTTCTGAAGAAGGTTGGAAAAATGTGTCTCACTCATCCTGTTTATTTAATTATATACGCTCTAGATTGCTTACTTGCCTATTATTTTATGAAGGTTTAGGGCAATCATTTTTTTTTAAGGTTATTTATTGGAGTGGGGGGTGGAGGGGCAGAGAGTGAGGGAGAAGCAGGCTTCTGGGCTGAGCAGAGAGACTGACGAAACTGGCCTTTCACAGGACCCTGGGATCATGACCTGAGCCGAAGGCAGATGCTTAACGACTGAGCCACCCAGGCGCCGGCAAAAATGCATTTTAAACAAAATCTGTATTAATTCTGGTATAGGTGGTCTGAAACAATATTTAGAGAAACACTGATTTAAAGCCAAAGAGAAATGACAAAACGAAACATGTCTTGGGTACCATTCATGGATCACACCTTGGTCTTCATTGTCTTCTATAGACCTATTTCTCCAAACCTGCTGTGGGAAAGGACCAGTTTTTTGTTTTGTTTTTTTATACAGCAGGGACCAATAAAGTGAAATGAATTACTAGAAAAGGAAGATTTTTAAAAGTATACAAGAACGCAAGCCCAGTATTTTATTGTTAGACTCAGCAGTCAAAAAATGACTGTCAAAATAAAAGTCTCTAAATTCTTACTCTCAACGATGCTTATGTTGTTACAGAGTGATAACTAACAGTTCACAGGCCGGCACCGGTCTGTGGGTCACACTTTGAATAGTGATGTTCTTCAAAAATGGAAATGATTTTGTGTTGAAACTGGCAAGCTGGAGTTTGTCTCTTCTGCCATTCCCAGGAAGTCTGATTTCTTCATCTGTAAAATTGAGACAGTTTTACTACCTTGCCTATCTTATAGGAATGTAAAACATAATGTATGTAAAAGTACATTGCAAACTGGGGCACCTGGGGGGCTCAGTCAGTTGAGTGTCTGACTCTTGGTTTTGGGTCAGGTCATGAACTCAGGGTCATGGAATCAAGCCCTGTGTTGGGCTCTGCACTCTCTGCCTGCTTGTGATCTCTGTCTGCCAAATAAATAAATAAATTTGTAAAAGAAAGATTCTCTCTCTCCCTCTGCCCTCCTCCCCTGCTTGTGCTCATGTGCTCGCTCTCTCGCTCTCTCGAGCTCGCGCGCGCTCGCTCTCTCTCTCTCTCTCTCTCATAGGACCCCTGGGTGGCTTAGTCGGTTAAGCATCTGCCTTTAGCTCAAGTCATGATCCCGGGGTCTTGGGATTGAGCCCTGCTCAGGGGGAATTCTGCTTCTCTCTCTCTCTCTCTCAAATAAGTAAATAAAATCTTAGATAAATAAATATCTTTTTTTAAAGTGCATTGCAAACTTTAAAAACTAATGTAAGCTCTATTAATTGTCACGGACATTTATCAATCATATCATTGAACAGGGAGTCTGTCAGCAGCTAGGGCTATAGAAAGACACGGCGAGGAGCTCACTATTCAGCTATGTAATTGCCTCCTAAGGCTGGCAGTATGCATAGCTGATTTAAAATCCAGATCCATAAAAATTTCCTAGTCTTGAGCAGTCTTGCTCTGGATTCTAGTAGCATGTTTACATTTTTAAAGTGTATAACTTGGTGGGGCGCCTGGGTGGCTTAGTGGATTAAGCCTCTGCCTTTGGCTCAGGTCATGATCTTAGGGTCCTGGGATCAAGCCCCGCATCGGGCTCTCTGCTCAGCAGGGAGCCTGCTTCCCCCCTGCCCCGTCTGCTTCTCTGCCTGCTTGTGATCTGTCAAATAAATAAATAAAATCTTTTAAAAATTAAAAAAAGGGGGCGCCTCGGTGGCTCAGTGGGTTAAAGCCTCTGCTTTCAGCTCAGGTCATGATCCCAGGATCCTGGGATCGAGCCCCACATCGGGCTCTCTGCTCTGCGGGGAGCCTGCTTCCTCCTCTCTCTCCCTGCCTGCCTCTCTTGCCTACTTGTAATCTCTGTCAAATAAATAAATAAAATCTTTTTTAAAAATTAAAATTAAAAAAAAATAAAATTATAACTTGGTGATGTTTCTTTGTAATAATTCCAAACTAAGACATTTTGAAAGCATGTAACATACTTCTCTAATAGATTTAAAGCATTCTGGAGTCGGGCGCCCTTTTGAGCTGGAGTTTCTGGTACTCCTTTTAGGGTCCTTTACTAGAGCAGATCATCCTTTCTCTCAACTGGCTTCCAGTCTCGTCTTGTTCTTCAACCCCACACTCTTTCTTTCCCTCTCGTCTACCTGGCCCCTCCTCTCAGAGTGTTTGAGAGAGAGAGAGAGAGATACCGATTCTTGGAGCCAGGAATTCATTCAACAGAATGATTCTTGAGTGCCTTATATGTATGGGGTAGGCGCAAGAGGTAAGTAATGAAGAAGACATGGTTCCTGACCTCTGGGATCTCACAGGTTTTTAAGGGAAATGGACGAGTAATTTAGTAATGAGACTGGTGGTGACGTGTCAAAAATGTTTTGAGAACACTGAGGAAGAAAAATACTGCCTGGGAGAATGGGGAAGCTTTCCTAGATAGAGCAGTCCATCTAAATTTACCCTCTAAACTGAAGCACTATCAAAGGGGAAAGGGATGCATTTTACATTTTGAGGGGATAGTAGGTATAAACTAGTACTGTTCCATGCAAACTAGTACACACTGTCCCCCTATTTGTAAAAGAAATGTTTTTGTATGGTGTTAAAGTAAAAGTCGGAAGATTTACTAAGAAAATATCACACAGTAAAGCTTGGAAGCATGAGAGCGTGTGTAGGTGTGCCTGGCCCATAAAAACTTAGGGGTAGGAATGGCAGGAGGTAAGGAGGGGAATTGGGACCAGACAATGTAAGAACCAATGTGCTGTTGTTGCAGGTAACGGGAAGTCTTTGATATTAAGGCTGAGATGGTAAGGTTACACTTTTCTTTCTTCTTTCTTCCTCTCTCTCTCTTTGGTCACTTTTCTGGCTCTCTGAAAGATGAATGGGGGGGCAGGGTGCCTTACGTGCTGAGACGTCAAGGTCATGGAATGTATTTGCTTTAGATTAGGAGAGAAAAGATGCTATTCTGAAGGATGGCAGGAAGGTTGAAAGAATGGAGAGACTCCGGAGATATTTAAAGCTTTAGAGAGACTTAGACTAGTGGGGAAAAAAATCATTCTGCTCTGCTTCTAAGACATCTGCTCCTGGCTTCCTTCTGCCTCACAGACCACGTCCCGTCTTACTCGCTTGTGTTCTCTTCAGTTTGTAAATGTTGGACTCTTCTCTGTTTCCTCTCACTTTTTCTATGATTTTGTTTTAACCCCGTGACTTCGCATACTGTTCGTATGTGTAGGTGCCTGCGCTTGTGTCTTCACCCTAAGCATCTCCTCTTAGCTCGAGCTTGTGTCTCAGGCAGTTCCGGCTCACTGTGTTAGAGAGGTGCACTTACCATTTTTCACCGCAGACGTCCCATTAGTGACTGTTTCTACAGAAGACATGATCACTCTTTCACACACCTGCAGAGATGGGAGACCTGGAGTCAGCCTGCTCTGTCTTCTCGGATTCCACATCCTGTGCATCCGTATTTTTCTGTTCCTTCTTTTCTTTCTTTTTTTTTTTTTAAAGATTTTATTTATTTCTTTGCCAGAGAGCGCATGTGAGAGAGAGCACAAGCAAAGGTAGCATCAGAGGCTGTGCACTGAGCAGGGAGCCCAGTGCGGGGCTCGATCCCAGGACCCTGGAATTATGACCTGAGCGCAAGGTAGACTCTCGACTGACTGAGTCTCCCAGGAGTCCCTCTTGTGCCTTCTCTCGAGGTGTACATCCTATACCTGATAACTCCTGAGTCGAGGCCTACCTGATTTGGCCTCTAGATTTTACCTCTCTTCCCTCATTTCCTTCCACTCTCTGTCTTGGATATGGCATTTCATCTAGTTTGTTTGTTTGTGTTTTTAACTGTTTCTTGCACTTACTGAGCACCTGTCTCTGGCAGCATTCTTGCTGTTTCCTGTACTTGTTACGTTGTCTCTCAGATGCATCCAGATTTCACTTCCTCACTCCTTCAGGAGAGGACTTTCCTGACTGTGCCCTGACAATAGTCTCCCCCACCAACGCTCTCTAACCCATTTTTATGCTTAACCTTCTTAAAAGTACTTGTCCCTACTTTACATATGTATGTTTTCTCTTTCCCACTGGAACGTTAAGCCCAGGAGGGTAGAGACTTTGTTCAACATTGTGTCCTCAGTGCCAGAATAATTCTAATAATAAGTAGGAGGCATTTCATAAATACTGTATTTCATAGAATCTAAGGTGCTTTCGTGCTCGGTCCGGGCAAGCCCCTCTCCCACGACCTCTGACTGTCCGCCGACTGGAAGCTCCTGCACCCCGAATTTTTTGGATTCTGCGGAGGCTGCGTCACATAGTCTGGGTGGATCATCAACTCCATTTCCAGCCCCTGTCTGGAGGATGGGGATGGAGAGGGAAAGTTTCGAGCTTCTAACTGGGGCTTGGTCTTAACTGGTGACCAGCCCCCACCTGGGGGCCCTCCACGCACCCACCCAGATACGTCTTATTAGAACAAAAAATGCTCCTAGTGTTCTTACCACTTAGGAAGTGACAAGGGTTTTAGTAGCTCTGTGCCACGAGCCGGGGGCAGAGTTCCGAACCTCACAGGAGCCCGGCAGTAACCGGATCCGTGGTTCAGGAGGGCTGTCCGCGCTTCCCCTTCATACTGCTGCACGGTGCGGTGTCCGTCTGTGTCCTGCCTCATCACCTTCTGTTCTCTGTGGTCAAGTGAAAGGCCTCATTTTGAAAAAGGAGTCTGTTCTGTTCACGCCCCCTCCACCCCTTTCAGTTAATCTAAAAGCTTCTCAATTTTTAAGAAAAATGGGAATGTTTAAATATATATTAAAAAGCCTAGAACAGTAAACAGCCTATGTAACTAGCATCTTCAGTTAACAACACACATTTTGCCATATTTGCTGCATTGGTGTGTAGCATATGCATAGTTTTTCTGAACTGTTTCGAAGTAAATTTTAGACTTGACTTCTATATACTGAAGATTTGCTGTGTTAAGCAGAATAATGCCCCTTCCCGCAAGATAGCCACTTTCTAATTACGAGAACCTGTGAATGTGTTCTACTTTCCTGGCAAAGGGGAATTAAGGTAGCAGATGGAATTAAGGTTGCTAATCAGCTGACCTTAAAATAAGGATAGTGGTCCAGATTATCCACGTGGGCCCACTGTAATCGCAAGGGTCCTTAACATGGAAAAGGGCAAAAGAGAGTCAGAAAGATGACACCTTGAGGAGGAGGGGAGCCCAGCCCACCACTGATGACTTAAAGATGGAGAAATGGCCATAACCCAGGGAAAGCAGGCAGTATCCAGCTAGAAAAGGTAGGAGAATAGATTTTCCTTCAGATACCCCAGAAGGAATGTGGCAGACCTCCCTGCTGATGCCCATAATTTAGCCCAGCAAGACCCATTCGAAACTTTTGACTCACAGACTATAGGGTAATAAATTTGCATTGTTGAAGCCTCCAGCTTTGTGGTAGTTTCTTACACAGCCATAGAAATGCTTCTCCAAAAAGATAAAAATTTCCTGTTCCACCACAATACCCTTTTTCATAGCAGCTCTGGAAGAGAGCGTCTCTCTACGCAAGATCTTCTGCATTTTAGATTTCTCATGTTGTCCCCATATGGTATCCTCTAGCTGGCTTTCTGATTCTCTGTATTTCTTGCAAAGTGGATTTCATTGTGAAGGTTACTTGTTTTTGGCAAAAATACCTTATGGGAGATACTGTGTACTTCCTACGGTATCACACCAGGAGGCATGTCATACCTGATAGTCTCACTGTCCCCACTGTCAGATCTGACCCCTGGCTTCAGTTGACGGCAAGATCTCTCCATCAGCAAAGTAGGCTTTTCCCTTTGCACTTAGCAGTATGTGGAGTTATTTTGTTTATTGAAACTGGAAGGCCTATCTGCTCTGAAAAGTTACTAAAGTAGTTATTAAAAATAAAAAATTTGTACTTTCAGATTATCATTTTGACTCTGCAGTATGGCAGACCACATAACCTTAAAATCCTTTGTAATTCCATTACAAAACACCTAGTTCGGAGGACCTGGGTAGCTCAGTGGGTTAATAAGCCTCTGCCTTCTGCTCAGGTCATGGTCCCAGGGTCCTGGGATTGAGCCCCGCATCGGACTCCCTGCTCGGGGGAAGCCTGCTTCTCCCTCTCCCATTCCCCCTGCTTGTGTTCCCTCTCTTGCTCGCTCTCTGTCAGATAAATAAATAAAATATTAAAACAACAACAACCTAGTAGTATTGGATAAAGTGTAACAAACTTTTTTTTCCCCCTTAAACAGACTTCCTCTTAATTGCACAGCTAAGCCTGGAAGAAATAAGGAAAATCCTCAGGGGCAACAAGTGAAAGGGGAACTGAGAATGAGCAGTGTGTATGTGACTTAATGCTGTGACAGTTCTGGGAGCTTTCCCAGTCTCAGGATCCAGAAGACTTGTTTTTTGTTTTTTTAAGATTTTATTTATCTATTTGACAGAGATCACAAGTAGGCAGAGAGGCAGGCAGAGAGAGAGGGGGAAGCATGCTCCCTGCTGAGCAGAGAGCCCGATGTGGGGCTCGATCCCAGGACCCCGGGACCATGACCCGAGCCGAAGGCAGAGGCTTTAACCCACTGAGCCACCCAGGCGCCCCAAGAAGACTTGTTTTTAATGCTTCAATGGTTGGGGTCTAGAGACAAAGCATTAGGCCTGGAGCAGAGTTAGAGATGAGAACCGCCCCCCCCCCCCTCACCTTGTAAGGCCAGGAGGTCCCAGGGAGATGACCATAAAAAAATCCCATTTCAGAGAAACAAGGAAACTTCTGTCACACTCTGGGTTCTGATTAGGAATGGGTAGGAGTATCCCCTGAAAATTTAAGTACAGGCCTGCACTCATATAGGTTTAAATTATTTTCATCTGGAGATCCCCAAGCCAAGAAATAAATATAAAAAAATTATTTGGAACCCTTTATTCCCTTGGGGTAACTGGCAGAAGCATATAAAATACTCTGAAGGAACAGGTCCACAATCCAAATCACACAGGATTCCTACAGATAAAGTCACAGTGAAAACAAGGCTCACAATAGAAAATGACAAAAGGCACAAGAAACAATTAATTCATTTACCATGAATAAGTCACTGTTTAAAAAATCAGTAGGAACTCGGGACGCCTGGGTGGCTCAGTTGGTTGGACGACTGCCTTCTGCTCAGGTCATGATCCCGGAGACCCGGGATCGAGTCCCGCATCAGGCTCCCAGCTCCACAGGGAGTCTGCTTCTCCCTCTGACCTTCTCCTCGCTCATGCTCTCTCACTGCCTCTCTCTCAAATAAATAAAATCTTAAAAAAAAAAAAAATCAGTAGGAACTGAAACTTCAGATAATAAGTCTCTCTCTCTCTCTTTTTTTTAAAGATTTTATTTATTTGACAGAGAGAGTGATACAGTGAGGGAACACAAGCAGGGGAGTGGGTGAGGGAGAAGCAGGCTTCCCGTGGAGCAGGGAGCCTGATGGTGGGGCTCGATCCCAGGATGCTGGGATCATGACCTGAGCAGAAGACAGACGCTTAACGACTGAGCCACCCAGGCACCTCTCTCTCTCTCTCTTTTTTAAGATTTTATCTATTTATTTGACAGACAGAGATCACAAGTAGGCAGAGAGGCAGGCAGAGAGAGAGGAGGAAGCAGACTCCCTGCCAAGCAGGGAGCCGGATGCGGGACTTGATCCCAGGACCCTGAGACCATGACCTGAGCCTCGAAGGCAGAGGCTTAACCCACTGAGCCACCCAGGTGCCCCAAATCTCTTGATTATAGCTTAAAAAATAACTATATTTAAAGTATTAAGTGTAAAGATTTTGAAAGAATAAAATAATTTGGGGGAGACAGATTTGAAAAAAAAAGAACCAAATAGAATATCTAAAAATGCAGAATATGGTCTTCTGTTCAGCAGGCCAGACACTCAATAAAATGGGGGGCGGGGACCTCTCTCAAGCAGCTTAACATTTTAATGGGTGGAAAACAGACCACCGGATATAAATGTGGAATGTTGGTCATAAAAAGGAAGGAAATCTTGACTTTTTCGGCAACATGGATGGACCTTTAAAAATTATTTATTTTAAAAAATCTAATTAACATATTATTGGTTTAGAGGTACAGATCTATGATTCCTCAGTTTTTAAGATTTTATTTATATGACACAGAGAGAGAGATCACAAGTAGGCAGAGAGGCAGGCAGAGAGAGGGGGGAGGCAGGCTCCCCGCCGAGTAGAGAGCCTGGTTCGGGGCTCGATTCCAGGGCCCTGAGATCATGACCTGAGCCACCCAGGCGACCCTGATTCCTCAGCTTTATGTAACAGCTGGTGCTTATTATATCATGTGCCCTCCTTAATGTCTATCACCCAGTTACCCCATCCCTCCACCACTCGCCCCTCCAGCAACCTTCAGTTTGTTTCCTATGTGTATGAGTCCCTGATGGTTTGTCTCCCTCTCTGATTTCATCTTGTTTGATTTTTTCCTCTCTTCCTCTCTAATCCTCTGTTTTGTTTCTTAAATTCCACATTTCAGTGAGATTATATGATAATTGTCTTTCTCTGACTGACTTATTTCACTTAGCATAATACCCTCTAGTTCCATCCATGTCATTGCAAACGGAAAGATTTTAAGCTTTTTGATGGCTAAGTAGTAGTCCACTGTGTGTGTGTACCACGTCGTCTTTATCCATTCACCTGTCAGTGGACATCCAGCCTCTTTGCATAATTTGACTGTGTGGACATTGCTGGCAGTTAGGTATTCTGCTGAAAGAGCTAATACAGGGTATGTATCAAGAGAAAAGAATTTGCATCCACTAAGATTAGCAGGACAAAAAGAAATTTGTGGGTAAATCCAAGGTAGCTTTCACTGTGTATAACACACTAATAATGACTAATTTGAGGGACACTTGGGTGACTCAGTGGGGTAAGTGTCCCACTCTATTTTGGCTCAGATCATGATCCCAGGGTTGTGAGATCAAGCTCTGTGTCAGGCTCCACACTCAGCTCAGAGTCTGCTTGAGATGCTCTCCCTCTGCCCCTACCCTCACACTTGTGCATGTGTGCTCTCTCTCTCTCTCAAATAAATAAAAAAAATTTTTAAATGACTAATTTGAGGGGTGCCTGGGTAGCTCAGTTGTTGGGTGTCTGCCTTCAGCTCAGGTCGTGATCGCAACGTCCTGGGAAGGAGCACCGTGTCAGGCTCCTGCTCAGCGGGGAGCCTGCTTCTCCTCTTCCCACTTTCCCTGCTTGTGTTCCCTCTCTCCCTCTCTCTTTGTCAAATAAATAAATAAAAATGACTGATAGGAGCTAAAAAACAAAATGGGGCTGAAATAAAATAGAGAAAATAAATAAAGACTAAGTCACTCCAGTCATAAGAAGGCATAAACGACCAAAAAAGAAGCACAGAACAAGCAAGATAGTAGAATGAAGATGGTAGAAATAAAACTAAATATATGAGTAATCATGATAATAAATGTATAAACTATACTAGCCAGCTAAAGAAACATTATCAGGTTACATGGAAAAACTCAGGAAACATTATCAGGTTGCATGGAAAAATTCAAGTAAATACAATCATATAGGCAAAGAAATTTTTAAAAAGGGGGCACAAATTAATGGAAAAAGATGTTCCAAGTAAACATAATCAGAAAGTTGATGTCTACATATTAATAACAGACAAAATAAACTTTGAGGCCATAATGAGAGGAACTTTAAGATACAAATAAAATTTTTATTTTTATTTTTTTAATTTATTTATTTGTCAGAGAGAGAGGGAGAGAGAGAGCGAGCACAGGCAGACAGAGTGGCAGGGAGAGGGAGAAGCAGGCTCCCTGCCGAGCAAGGAGCCCGATGTAGGACTCGATCCCAGGACGCTGGGATCATGACCTGAGCCGAAGGCAGCCGCTTAACCAACTGAGCCACCCAGGCGTCCCTAAGATATAAATAATTAAAAAAAAAAAAAAAGAAAAAGATTAGGGGCATCTGGGTGATTCAGTCAGGTAAGTGTCTGGCTCTTGAGCTCACCTCATATCTTGATCTCAGGGTCATGAGTCAAGCCCCACATTGGGCTCTACTGAGTGTGGAGTCTACTTAGAAAAAAATAATAAATTTTTAAAAATAAAGGAGAACATTGGTAATGGAAATTTTTTAAAGTTTCTTTTTTTTTTTTTTAATTTTAAGTACAGTCTTCTCCAACGTAGAACTTGAACTGCTAACCCGGAATCGAGAGTCACATGCTTTGCTGATTGAACCAGCTGGGCACCCTTGTTGTGAAAGGATATTATTTTGGGTATGGTATTTTAGGTTGTCAGGTTTTTTTCTTCCACTTTTTGTCTTCTCTTTTGCCTTGTTTCCAACAAGAAATCTGGAACTATCCTTATTTTTACATAATCTGTCTTCTCCTTGCCCTGTCCTGGCTGCTTTTAAGTTTTTGTAACAGTTCTAAGCAATTTAATTATGTCCCTTGGGATATAGTTTTCTTCATGTTCCTTGTGCTTGGGGTTTATTGAGATTCTTGGATTTGTAGGTTTATAATTTTCATTGTTTATTCTTTTTTGGTCATTATTTATTCATATGTTTTTTCTGTCCACTCCTATCGCTCTTTGAGGGACTCCGGTTATCTGCATATCAGGCTGCTTAAAGTTGTTTCCCAGCTTTAGGGCGCCTGGGTAGCTCAGTCAGTTAGGCATCAGCCTTCGGCTCAGGTCATAATTCCAGGGTCCTGGGATGTCTGCTCCCTCCCCCTGCTGCTCCCCCTGCCTGTTTGCACCTGCTCTCTCTCAAATAAATTAATAAAATCTTTAAAAAAATAAAAGATTATTCTCTTTAAAAAAAGTCTCGGGGCGCCTGGGTGGCTCAGTGGTTTGAGCTTCTGCCTTCGGCTCAGGTCATGATCTCAGGGTTCTGGGATCGAGCCCCGCATCGGGCTCTCTGCTCAGCGGGGAGCCTGCTTCCTCCTCTCTCTCTGCCGGCCTCTCTGCCTCCTTGTGGTCTCTGTCAAATGAATGGATAAAATCTTTAAAAAAAAAAAATTTTTTTTTTAAAGTCTCCCAGTCCCCTCATGCTCTTCTTATTTATTCTTTCTGTTTTGAGCTAATTTTTATTACTACATCTCCTGGTTCGTTAATCTTTTTTTTTTTTCCTGTAATCACTAATCTGCTTTTAAAATCAGTGTATTTTAACTTCTTTATTGAGATATTTTTTCATACCACACAATTCACCTATTGAGTGTACAGTTTAATGGTTTCAGTGTATTCACAGAGTTGTGCAACTATCCCCACACTCTAAGATTAGAACATTTTCATCACCCCAAAAAAGAAACCTCTGAGGCACCTGGGTGGTTCAGATGGTTGAGCATCTGCCTTCGGCTCAGGTCATGATCTCTGGGTCCTGAGACTGAGCCCTGCGTTGGGCTCTCTGCTCAGGTAGAAATCTGCTTCTCCCTCTCCTTTTGCCCCTCCCTTATCCCCCCTGCCACTCCCCCCCCCCCTTATGCTTGTTCTCTCACTCTCAAATGAATAAGTAAAAAATCTTTAAAAAAAAAAGAAAAAAAAAGAAAGAAAGGAAGGAAGGGGGCGCCTGGGTGGCTCAGTTGGTTAAGCGACTGCCTGCGGCTCAGGTCATGATCCTGGAGTCCCGGGATGGAGCCCCGCATTGGGTTCCCTGCTCGTCAGGGAGTCTGCTTCTCCCGCTGACCTCTCTCCTCTCATGCTCTCTCTCTCTCTCTCTCTCTCAAACAAATAAATAAAATCTTTAAAAAAAAAAAAAAAGGAAGGAAGAAACCTCTGACCCGTCAGCAGACATGATGCATTATGACCCTCTCTTCAGCTCTAGGCAGCCACTGGTCCACTTCCTATTTCCATTGACTTGCCTATTCTGGACTTTTCATATAAATGGAAACATACAATAGATGGCCTTTTGTGACTGACTTCGTGACTTGGGTAATGTTTCTAAGGTTCATCTATGTTGTAATTCTTATCAGTACTTCATTCTTTTTTTTTGTGACCATATAATACTCCGTTTTACAGATTGACGACATTTTGTTGACTCATCAGTTGACGGACATTTGGGTTGTTTCCACTTTTTAGCTGTAGGAATAATGCTGCGGTGAACATTGGTGTATGGATTTTTGTGTGGGAATAATGTTTTCAGTTCTCTTAGGTCTATGCCTAGCAATGGAATTGGTGGGTCATATGATAACTCTGTGTTTAACTTTGTGAGGAACCACCAAGCTCTTTTCCAAACTGATTGTACCATTTTCCATTCCCAGCAGCAGTGTGTGAAGATTCCCGTTTCTCTGCGGGCTCCTCAACACCTCCTGTGTTTTTTGTGACTGGTGTCTCTCTGCAGCGATCACCCCTGTGGTACTCTGTCCTTGCACTGTACCTCCTCTCAATCTCTTCTGCTCACGAGTCGGCCTGGCTCTGCCTCAATTCCCCCTGCCCACACTGTGTTTCTTAGAAACTCTCCCAAGACAATAAAGAGGGCAGTTGGCGAGCTTACCTTGTTTGTTTCCTGTTCCTGCGGGATCACTGCCTTTGTTGCCCGATGTCCAGTGTCTTGAAAACCTGTCTCATGTATTTTTGTCTGGGCCGTTGTTATTTCAGGTGGGAGGGTAAATCCAGCCCTGTTAACACCATCTTGGCCAGAAGTAGACTTCGCAGCATTAAACATCAACAAATTGATACCTAATGTTGAACTGGAGAATGGATTACTAAATCGTATATTTTTGCAATGGAGTTCTACACAGCAGTTAAAACAAATGAACTAGGACTTCATACATTTCCTTGGATAAATTTTAAAAATTAAAAAAATGGGGGCGCCTGGGTGGCTCAGTGGGTTAAAGCCTCTGCTTTCGGCTCAGGTCATATTCCCAGGATCCTGGGATTGAGCCCCACGTCAGGCTCTCTGCTCGGCAGGGAGCCTCCTTCCCCCTCTCATCCCACCCCCTCTCTGCCTGCCTCTCTGCCTACTTGTGATCTCTGTCTGTCAAAATAAATAAATAAAATCTTAAAAAAAATTTTTTTTAATGAACATTGAAAGGCAAATGGAAAAGGACATATACAAGAGCCTACTTTCTAAACTATAATTTATAAAAGTACACAAACTATGCTGTATATTATTTAAAGATATTTATGCAGTAATCTTATAACAGTATTCATGGAAAGGATAACAAACCCATCAGAGTAAGGCCTTTCTCTGGGGAGAGGAGGAGGTGGGGAATGGATTGGGGGTGTAGTTATCCAGGGTGCTTTGAATGTATCTCTAAGTGTTTAATTTCACTTCAAGTAAGTTAGGAAGCCACATATGTAACAAATGACCAGGGCCTAACTATGTAAAGAACTCTCAGAACCACAGTAAAAACAATCCAGTTAGAACATGGCCAGAAAACATGAATAGAGGGGTTTTCACAAAAGAGGATTTACAGATGGCAAATAAACACACAGAAGGATATTCAGCATCACTAGCCATTAGGGAAATGCAAATGAAAAACTATGGTGAAATATCACTACACACCTCTCAGAATGGATTAAATAAGAAATAATGACACCACCAAATGCCAGTGAGGATATGAAGAAACTGGACTTATCAAACATTGCTTATGGGATTATATGATGGGCCAGCTATGCTGGAAAAACAGATGGGTGGTTTCTTATGAAGCTAAACATTAATTTGCTATATTACTCAGCAGTCACACTCTTATGCATTTATCCCAGAGAAATTAAAACTTATGTTTCTGCAGAAACTTGTATGTGAATGTTCATAGCAGCTTTGTCTTGGCAAAACAAAAAAACAAACCCCAAACTAGAAACAACTCCATTGTCCTTCAGCAATGCAATAAGTAGGGTACATTCTGACCATGGGCTACTAGTTGGCAATAAGAAGGAATGGACTATTGGTACATGCAAAAGTTTGGACGAATCTCAAGGGAATTCTACTAAAAACCATTTTTTTAAGAAGCCAACTTCAGGGGTGCCTGGGTGGCTCAGTCAGTTAAGGGTCTCTTGGTTTCAGCTCAGGTCATGATCTGGGGGTCCTGGGATAGAATTGCGCATCAGGCTTCACACTCAGTGTGGGGTCTGCTTGGGATTCTCTCTCCCTCTCCTTCTGCCCCTCCTGCTTGGGTTCTCTCTCTCGTGTGTACACACTCTCTCAAATCTTTAAAAATTAAAAAAAAAATTTTTTTCTTAAAGCCAGCCCCAATAAATTTTTTTTTAAAGGAATATTCATAAAAGTTTGGCAGGCGAAGAGGGAGGCTGACTGCATGCCATGGGGTGGGTGACAATTCGCTCCTCCAAAGCCACCTTCTTCTTCCGTGCTCCATCCCTCTCTCCATCCATCCGTCGTGCCCCAAACCTACTCCAGGAACTTCCGGCTTCGGGGGGATGCGGGGCTGGCCGAGCGTCACAAAGACAAGCCCAGCGCGATCTGGCAAAACCCAACTTTCCACCCGGCTCGCCAGGGCCGCCAGATACGTCAACAGAATCCATCTTTCGAAGGGCCTGGAAGGCGCCAGGTTTTCCGGGCCAGGGCAGAGCGACAAAGCCGGCAGCGGCCCGGTGCGGTGCCCGGGCGCAGAGTCCGCCGCGCGCCGCCCTCTGTGCCGGGTGCCAGCGCTGGTGGCGGCCCGAAACCCACTTCGGGGCGCTGGGAGCAGGAGCGGGTCGGGGACGCCGCACGGGTGGCGGCCTGCGCCCACGTCCCCGCCCCTGCCCGGCCCTCCCCTAAAATTTTTTTTTTTTTTAAGTATTCTACAGGGCGCCTGCGTGGCCCAGTGGGTTAAAGCCTCTGCCTTCCGCCCAGGTCATGATCTCAGGGTGCTGGGATGGAGCCCCGAATCCGGCTCTCCACTCAGCAGGGAGCCTGCGTCCCCTCCTCTCTCTCTGCCTGCCTCTCTGCCTACTTGGGATCTCTGTCTGTCAAATAAAGAAATAAAGAAAGAAAGAAGGAAGGAAGGAAGGAAAGAAAAAGAAAGAAAGAAAAAGAAAGAAAGAAAGGAAAGAAAGAAAGAAAGAAAGAAAGAAAGAAAGAAAGAAAGAAAGAAAAGAAAAAAAAAGAAAAGAAAGAAAAGAGAGAAGAGAAGAGAAAAGAAAAAGTGTTATCCTGGAACGCCTGGGTGGCTCAGTTGGTTAAGCAGCTGCCTTCGGCTCAGGTCATGATCCCAGCGTCCTGGGATCGAGTCCCACATCGGGCTCCTTGCTCGGCAGGGAGCCTGCTTCTCCCTCTGCCTCTGTCTGCCTGTGCTCGCTCTCTCTCTCTCCCTCTCTCTTTGACAAATAAATAAACTTTTAAAAAAATTTAAAGTGTTATCCTTTTTTTTTTAAGATTTATTTATTTATTTTGAGAGAGAGGGAGAGAACACACGTGCCCAGGGTGGGGTAAGGTCAGAGGGAGAGAGAAACTTAAGCAAACTCCGTGCTGAACTCGGAGCCAGACTCGGAGCTCAATCTCATGACCCTTAGATCATGACCTGAGTGAAAATCAAGAGTCGGACACTTAACCCACTGAGCCCCCCAGACGCTTCAGGAGTTTGCCTTTTTTTTTTTTTTAAAGGTTTTATTTATTTAAAATGGCAGATAAAAAGAGCGAGAGAGGGAACACAAATGGGGAGTGGGAGAGAGAGAAGCAGGCCTCCTGCTGTGCAGGGCTCGATCCCAGGACCTCAGGATCATGACCTGAGCTGAAGGCAGATGCTTAACCCACTGAGCCCCCCAGACGTCCCAGATCTGTAGATTACATCAACGTTGATATCCTGGTCATGGTGTTGGGGGAAACTAGATAGAGGGTACATGGAATCTTCCCTGCAGGATTTCTTGAAACTTCCTGTGACTCTACAATTACCTCAGAAAGTTAAATTAAAAAATAAAGTAGAGGTGAAATGAAGAGAACGTGTAGTTTCTTCATGTGTACAGTGAAATTCTCCCTAACTCCATGTTGTGACCATTTGGAAGATGGGTCAGAGAGAGAGAAATCAGTAAAAATATTGGAAACAATATGAATTGAAAGTATTGGGGCGCCTGGGTGGCTCAGTGGGTTAAGCCTCTGCCTTCGGCTCAGGTCATGATCTCAGGGTCCTGGGATCGAGCCCCGCATCAGGCTCTCTGCATGGTGGAGAGCCTGCTTCTCCCTCTCTCTCTGTCTGCCTCTCTGCCTACTTGTGATCCCTCTCTCTCTGTCAAATAAATAAATAAAATCTTAAAAAAAAAAAGGTATTTTATGCTAACTTACTAATATTCATTTAAAAGTCTTTGGGTTTGGGGAATCCAAATCCTGGAATATGACTTTTGATCCTTGGGGTTGTGTTTGAGCCCCATGTTGGGCATAGAGGTTGCTAAAAAATATTAAAGTCTTGGGGTGCCTGGGGGGCTCAGTGGGTTAAAGCCTCTGCCTTCAGCTCGGGTCGTGATCCCAGGGTCCTGGGATTGAGCCCCGCATCGGGCTCTTTGCTTGGCAGGGAGCCTGATTCTCCCTCTCTCTCTCTGCCTGCCTCTCTGCCTACTTGTGATCTCTGTCTGTGAAAAAAATAAAATATTTTTAAAAAAATTAAAGTCCTTAGATTTTAAAGTTTTTTTATAAGATATATTTATTTTAGAGAGAGAGAAAGCATGTGTGAGCAGGGGGAGCGGCAGAGGAAGGGAGACAAGCAGACTTCCCGCTGAGTGGGGAGCCTGATGGGGGTTGTGAGGCTCAATCCCAGGAACCCTGAGATTGTGACCTGAGCTGAAATCAAGAGTTGGAGGCTTAGCTGACTGGGGCACTCTTAGGTGCCCCGAAAAGTCTTAAGATTTTTGAAAAGTATTAGAATTTATAAGAAGGGTATATATATTTTATATGTTTATATGAATATATATTTTACACAGACATGTATATTATATATAATATGTGTTAAGTACTTAAAAAACAAAAAACAAGCTCCACACCCAACATGCGGCTCGAATCCACGGCCCCGAAATCAAGAGTTGCATGCTCCTCCAACTGAACCAGCCAGGCATTCCGAAACAACTTATTTTTTTATGTGTTAAATAACTAATCTTCGACAAAGCAGGAAAGAATATCCAATGGATAAAAGACAGTCTCTTTAACAAATGGTGTTGGGAAAACTGGACAGCCACATGCAGAAGAATGAAACTGAACCACTTTCTTACACCACATACAAAAATAAATTCAAAGTGGATGAAAGAACTAAATGTAAGACAGGAAACCATCAAAATCCTAGAGGAGAAAGCAGATGGCAACCTCTTTGACCTCGGCCACAGCAACTTCTTGCTAGACACATCACCAGAGGCAAGGGAGACAAAAGCAAAAATGAACTACTGGGCCCTCATCAAAATGAAAAGCTCCTGCACAGCAAAGGAAACAATCAACACATATGAGACGCCAACAGAACAGAAGGTACTTACAGATGACATGTCAGGCAAAGGGCTGGTATCCAGGATCTATAGAGAACTAATCAGACTCAACACGCAAAACACAAAAAGTCCAATCAAGAAATGGGCAGAGGGACGCCTGGGTGGCTCAGTTGGTTAAGCTGCTGCCTTCGGCTCAGGTCATGATCCCAGCGTCCTGGGATCGAGTCCTGCATCGGGCTCCTTGCTCAGCAGGGAGCCTGCTTCTCCCTCTGCCTCTGCCTGCCACTTTGCCTGTGCTCGCTCGCTCTCCCTCCCTCTCTCTGACAAAAATAAATAAATTTTTAAAAAAAAGAAAAAGAAAAGAAATGGGCAGAAGAGGCGCCTGGGTGGCTCAGTGGGTTGGAGCCTCTGCCTTCGGCTCAGGTCATGACCCCAGGGTCCTGAGATTGAGCCCCGCATCGGGCTCTCTGCTCTGCAGGGAGCCTGCTTCCTCCTCTCTCTCTGCCTGCCTCTCTGCCTACTTGTGGTCTTTGTCTGTCAAATAAATAAATAAAATATTTTTTTAAAAATGGGCAGAAGACATGAATAGACAGCTTTTCAAAGAAGACATCCAAAGGGCCGACAGACACGTGAAAGATGTTCAGCATCACTCGGGATCAGGGAAACACAAATCAGACCATGATGAGACCCCACCTCACCCCAGTCAGAACGGCTAAAACAAGTCCGGAAACGAGAGATGCTGGCGAGGATGCGGAGAAAGGGGAACGAACCCTCCTACGGTGTTGGTGGGAATGCAAACTGGTGCAGCCACTCTGGAAAACAGCATGGAAATTCCTCCAAAAATTGAAAATAGAGCTACCCTACGACCCAGCAATCGCACGACTGGGGACTTATCCACAAGATACAAATGTAGTGATCCGAAGGGGCACATGCACCCCAGCAACGTCCACAGTAGCCAAACTAACGAGTCCAGATGTCCCATCAGCAGATGAATGGATAAAGAAGATGTGGCATATGTATACAATGTAATACTGTTCAGCCATCAGAAAGAATAAAATCTTGCCATTTGCAGGGCACCTGGGTGGCTCAGTCACTAAGTGTCTGCCTTTGGCTCGGGATGTGCAGCGACGTGGATGGACTAGAGTACATTACGCTGAACGAAATAAGTCAGTCGGAGAAAGAAGAATACACTGCTATTTCACTCATCTGTGGATTTAAGAAACAAAACAGATGAACATGGGGAAGGGAAGGGAAAATAAAATAAGATAAAAACAGAAAGGCAGTCAAGCCATAAGCGTCTCTTAACGATAGGGAATAAACTGAGGGCTGCTGGAGGGAAGGGGTTAGGTCCCCCTAACCCTAGATTAGATGGCTCGGATGGGGGATGGGCATTAAGGAGGCACTTGTGACGAGCTCTGGGTGTTGCAGGTAAGTGATGTATCACTCAGTTCTACTCCTGATGACACCAATATTACACTATATGTTAACTAGAATTTAAAATTTTTTTAAAAGGAATACTGCTTCACTTTTACATAACTATAGGCTTAAATTTCATCATTTTTGAAAATTGATGGGAAGGTTTTTTGTTCTGATTTATTTTATTTTGTTTTGTTTTGGTTTTGAGTAGGCTCGACACCCAGCATGGGGTTCAGACTTACAACTCCAAGATCGAGAGTTCCATGCTCTACTGACCAGGCCAGCCAGGTGCCCTGAAAATTGGGGCTTTGTAACTTAACTGACAATTAAAATTTTTCTATTCATTCTCTGACGGGGTTAGTTGGGAAAGCAAATGTGAGGAGCGTTGTACATCGGCCGGCGAACAGCGGTCACTCAGCAGGTGTTTATTTGGTTTGCTCTTCCTCTCCACCCTTCCACCTTCTGCTCTCTCAGGGTCCTCTGAGTCTTCGCTGCAGACCTGGGTTTTGGTTTGGGGCTAACAGTAAGATGAAAGCTTGACAAGCGTGAGGCTAGAGCTGTGACCACCTGGCCATTCTTGTTTTTCACAGGGGCAGCAGCAGATTTAAGCTGGGTATTTTTCGGCTGTAATTGTTCGACATAAGCGTTGGGACTCTCCTTTAGTTTGCTGAGAGGTCCTGTTTTCCTGGTTTTTCCTCCAGCTCTCTGTCCGTTTCTTAGTTTCCTCCAACCCTTAAATGTAGGTACTGCCCAGGGATCTGTGCTTGATTCTCTTTTCTTGTGACTCCGTATTTTTTTCTGGGCAGCGTTGCTCACCGCCCATCCATTACTTCCATTACTTCCTCTGCCTGCTCAAGTATCTGTCTCCAGCGCTGGCCTGAGCACTGGCTCTTCGTTTGCTTGCTGTGTGCCCTGTTCATTGGACGCGTCCACCTCGGTGTCACATCGGCACTTCTGGCAGTTTTCCGTGAAGATATTTTCAGTTTAGGTAACAGATAACCTAGCTCCAACTGGCTTACACATTAAGGGAGTTGATTGGCCTGTGTAACTGGAATCCAGGAACTAGCTCTGGGGCAGTTTGAGGTGTGGCCCAGCTGTGGGATCACCTCCCATCTCCGTGTGGCTGGTGCAGTGTGTGTCTGTCTGCAGGCGGCCCACCTTCCCTCATGGTCGCAAGACGGCTGCCGGCAGCAACACGCCAGGACTGCATATTTTCACATCCACTTTCAGAGGAAGAGAATATAGGACTGGGTGGGACCTGGTGGCTGAGATTTAAGTCAGGAAAAGTCAGGGATGATTCCCAGGCTTCTGGCTTTTGTCTGTGGATGAATTCAGCTCTCTTCATTGAAGTAGAAGAAAAGCAGGCTGTAAGAAGGCAGAGAAGATGGGTTCGTGTGAACACCCAAGTTCTTACTTTAGTTACATTGCACATCTTCTCCTGTCAGAATGAAATTGTTAGCAGTGATCTAGGGGCCCCTGGGTGGCTCAGTCATTGGGTGTCTGCCTTCAATTCAGGTCATGATCCCGGGATCCTGGGATCGAGCCCCAATCAGGCTCCCCGCTCAGTGGGAGGCCTGCTTCTCCCTCTCTCTGCGCCACTGTTTGTGTTCCCTCTCTTGCTGTCTTTCTGTCAAATAAATAAATAAAATCTTAAAAAAAAAAAAGACAGTGACCTAGTCTTTTTTCACCTTTATTCCTGCCATCCAACCATGAACTGGATGCATAGCATTCTTACTGTTTGGGGCGGGGGGGGGTGCGGTGGATGGGTGTGTGCATTCACGAATACCCAGCACCGCTTTCCACGGTTCTCCAGCTCTGGTCCGTCAATCTGTGTAACAGATTTTTGAAGTGCATTAGTCCTGCATAGCAATCCCAGATTCACTGTCTAAAGCTTTATAGCCTTGGGATACTAGATTGAACATTTTCCCAACTGTGAAGTTAGGAATAATACCACCTAGTAACTTGTCGAGGAGATTTATTTATTTTTTTAAAAGATTTTATTTATTCGACAAAGATCACAAGTAGGCAGAGAGACAGGCAGAGAGAGGAGGAAGCAGGCTCCCTGTGGAGCAGAGAGCCCGATGCGATGCAGGGCTCAGATCCCAGAGGCTTAACCCACTGAGCCACCCAGGCACCCTGTGGAGGAGATTTAAATGAGAGCACATGAGAAGTGCCTAGCAGTGTGTTTGGCTTTTAAAGATTAGTGATTATCATTAGCAGCCCATAAGAAACAAAAAAAGGCTGGTTAGGCATTAAAAGGCAAAATACAGGGCACCTGGGAGGCTCAGTCCATTAAGCATCTGCCTTTGGCTCAGGTCATGATCCCAGGGGATGGGCCCAGCCCCCCACATCAGGCTCCCCACTCAGCTCTCCCTCCCCCAGCTTATGCTTTCTAGTGTACACGTGCTCTCTTGCTCGCTCTCAAATAAATAATCTTTAAAAGGCAAAATCAACATTTATCTTAGAGAATTTTTTGAAAATTTTATTTTAAGGGGGCTGCACACCAAATGTGGGGCTTGAACTCACGACCTTGAGATTGATTAAGCAACGCATGCTCTACTGACTGAGTCAGCCAGGCTCCCCTATTTTGCAGAATTTTTGTTTTGCTTTTTTGGAGAGGAATTTTTTTTTTTTTAAGATTTTATTTATTTACTTGACAGAGATCACAAGTAGGCAGAGAATGAGGGGGAAGCAGGCTGCCACTGAGCAGAGAGCCCGATGCGGGGCTTGATCCCAGGACCCTGGAATCATGACCTGAGCTGAAGGCAGAGGCTTTAACCCACTGAGCCACCCAGGCGCCCCTTTACAGAGGAATTTTTATGTGATAAATTTACACTGAATATTCTTTTCATTGAATATTCTTTTTTTTTTTAAGGTTTTATTTACTTATTTGACAGAGAGCACACAAGTAGGCAGAGCAGCAGGCAGAGGGAGAGGGGGAAGCAGGACCCCTGCTGACCAGAGAGCGGGGATGTGGGGCTCAATCCCAGGACCCTGGGATCATGACCTGAGCTGAAGGCAGAGGCTTAACTGACTGAGTCACCCAGGCGCCCCTCAGTGACTCTTTTTTTAATGTAAATATACAGAGTTGTGCGGCTATTGCCACAATCCAGTTTTAGAATATTTCTATCACCCAAAAAGACCTCTTGTGCCATTTTTTTTCTTTTTTCTTTCTTTCACCTTTTCTTTTGTTTTTTGTTTGTTTGTTTTCTTGGGTTTTTTGTTTGTTTGTTTGTTTTTTAGAGAGAGAGAGAGAGAATCTTAAACAGGCTTCTCACCCAGCACAGAGCCCAGTGCAGGGGCTCAGTCTCATGACCCTGAGATCATGACCTGAGCCCAAATCAAGAGTTGGACGTGTAAAATGACTGAGCCACCCAGCTGCCCCTCTCTCATGACATTTTTTTTTTTAAGATTTTATTTATGTATTTGACAGAGAGATAGAGAGTACAAGTTTGCAGAGCAGAAGGCTAAGGGAAAGGGAGAAGCAGACTCCCTGAGGTCATGACCCGAGCCGAAGGCAGAGGCTTAACCAACTGAGCCACCCAGGCGACCCTCTCATGACATTTTTAATTTATCTCTGTTACATTGGATTTTTTTTTCATTGTGGCAAAATATAATTTATTTTTTTAACCTTTTTTCTTTTTTTCCCCCAAAACTTATCAATTTAACCATTTTTAACTGTACAGTTTCAGTGGCTTTAGGTATATTCACAGTGTTGTGAAACTATCACCACTCTCCATTTTAAGGACTGTTTTTTGATTTTTAAGATTTTACTTATTTATTTGAAAGAGCATGAACAGGGGCAGAGGGAAAAGCAGGCTCCCTGCTGAGCAAGCATCCGGATATAGGATTTGATCCCAGGACCCCTGGGATCAGGACCTGAGCCAAAGGCAAGCGCTTAACTGAGCCACACCCAGGCACCACCAAGAACTTTTTCTTCATCCCAGAGATTCTGTTCCCATTAAATAATAGTTCCTCACTCTCCTGTCTCCACTTCCAGTCCTGGGTAGCCACTAATCTACTTTCTGTCTTTGTTAATTTGCCTATTCTAGATACCTCGTGTTAATGGAAATACTTGTCCTTCTGCGTGTGACTTACCTCACTTTGCATGATACTTTCAAGATTCATCCATGTTTTATTGGATTTTTTTTTAAGATTTTATTTATTTATTTGTCAGAGAGAGAGAGAGAGCGAGCACAGGCAGACAGAGTGGCAGGCACAGGCAGAGGGAGAAGCAGGCTCCCTGCCGAGCAAGGAGCCCGACTCAGTCCCAGGACGCTGGATCATGACCTGAGCCAAAGGCAGCTGCTTAACCAACTGAGCCACCCAGGCGTCCTTGTTTTATTGGATTTTGAGGCAGAATGGCTAGATCAGTAAAGAATGGGCAAGGAAAGTTTGATCAGCATTTTCAAGGCATCTCTTGGGAAAGATTACTTACCTTAGACATTCAAATATCTGTCTCTGGTTTCTCTCAACTTCTAGTGTATCTGTGTATTTTGCTGGAGTATAATATTGGGGGGGGGGCAGGTCTTTGAGCAGTGTTCAACTGTTTGTGTAACCATCTGAGAAGCCGGGATGATAATGGGGTCCCAGACTCCATTCACTCCAGGTTATCGAAGTTTTGTTCCTTTGTTACATATTTTCAGTGCTTATGGATTTGCCTCAAAACTTGGAACTCTGTGCCATATTGATTTGCATTTGTGTATCTTCTTTGTACTTTTCTCACCTGCAACTTCCCATGGAATTCTCAGTGGTCCTCTCAATATGAGATGTTTTGTTTTTTTAAAGATTTTATTTATTTATTCGAGAGGGAGGAAGGGGAAGGGAGAGGGAGAAGCAGACTCTCCACTGAGCAGAGAACCTGATTGGGACTCCATCCCAGGATCCTGGGATCATGACCTGAGCGAAAGGCAGAGGCTTTAACCCACTGAGCCACCCAGGTGCCCCCCAGTATGAGGTGTTGGTCACCTTCCCTGGAATACTGGGGAGTTGCTGGGGAGTTGGGGTTTAACTTTTGATGTTCTGTAGCATTCAGTGTTCCAGTTTCCACCTTGTGGGCATTTTTCAGGAGTAAACCACTTCAGAAATAACATGTATCAAAATACCAGATCCTTAGGGGGACCTGTAGCTAAAGACTGTGTGGTCTGTCGTCTGTCTCCTCTCTGAAGCTGTTAAAATGAAACGAGGATACAGAGAAGTTGGAAGCTCATGTGCTGCTGGTGGTGACATAAGATGGCCTGGCCTCTTTGGAAAGCAGCCCAAGGCTGAACAAAGAGCTGCCATGCAGCCCGGCAGTTCCCTCCTGGATCTTTACCCAAGAGAACTGAAAACCTGTTCACGTAAAAATGTGTGCACAAAAGTTCATAGAAGCATTGTTCATAACAGCAAAAAGTAGGGGAAAAAACAAATGTCCATCAGTTGATAAATGGATAAACAAAATACATGAACACAAATGGAATATTATTTGGATATGAAAAAACAGACGCACTGACACAGGCTGCAGACAGGAATGATGCCCAGTGACAGAAGCTCGTCAAAAAAGAAACACATATTATATGGTTCCAGATATGTGAAAAGTCCAGGGGTACCTGGGTGGCTCGGCCAGTTAAGCATCCGGTTCTCGATTCCCACTCAGGTCAGGATTTCTCAGGGTCATAAGATCAAGCCCTATGTCTCCCTGTGCGCTGGGCATGGAATCTGCTTCAGATTCTCAACCTGCCCCTCCCCCATCTTGTGCACACTTGCTCTCTGTCTCTCTCCCTCTTTCTCAAAAAAGGGAAAAAAAAAAGTCCAAATTCTCAAATTTAGAGTCAGAAAGTAAATTGGTTGAGGACAGAGATGGGGGCAGAGGGACTGCTAATGGGTATGGTTTTTTTAGGGGGTAGATGATTAAAATGTTCTAGTATTGATTGTGGTGATGGTTACACAGCTCTGTGAATATAGTAAAAACCACTGAAATGTGCACTTTATTTTTTTTAACATTTATGTATTTGAGAGAGTACCCATACATGAGACATATCCTGAAGCAGATTTCCTGCTGAGCGTGGAGCCAGACACGGGGCTCCATTCAGGACCCTGAGAACAGACCTGGGCCAAAATCAAAAGTCAACCACTTAATCAGGAGAGGCACCCAGCATCCCAAAGTGTACGCTTTTAATAGGTAGATTCAGGTCACCTGGGTGGCTCTGTTGGTTGAGCAACTGCCTTCTGCTGAGCACATGATCCTGGAGCCCTTGGATCATGGAGTCCTGCGTCAGGCTCCCTGCTCAGTGGGAACCCTGCTTCTCCCTCTCCCTCTCCACCACCCCCCACTTGTGCTCACTCTCTCTCAAATAAATAGATAAAATCTTTTTTTTAAAGATAACAATTTGGGGTGCCTGGGTGGCTCAGTGGTTAAGCCTCTGCCTTCGGCTCAGGTCATGATCCCAGGGTCCTGGGATTGAACCCCACATCGGGCTCTCTGCTCAGCTGGGAGCCTGCTTCCTCCTCTTTCTCTGCCTGCCTCTCTGCCTACTTGTGATTTCTGTCTATCAAATAAATAAATAAAATATTTTAAAAAATAAATTTGTTAGCATAAAAAATCAAAGTGAGAGGGAAAATGATAATTTTCTTCCTTTAATAAGTTCGTTGCATAAGTAGAGAAAGTATTACCTCTTCTCAGCCTAAACACCTGAGTCTTTCATAAAAGTCAAGTATCTTTTTTTTTTTCTAAGTAGGCTCTATGCCCAGTGGGCTTGAACTCACGACCCCAAGATCAAGAGTCTCCTGCTCCAACAAATGAGCCAGCCAGGCGCCCCCTAAAGCCACTGTCTTAAGATACTGGATCTTTATCTTCATAGACTTGCTGTGTCCAGACAACTGTGGCTTCCCGTGAAGTGTTCTTTGTTTACTTCGTCTTCTCGTCCTTCGTAAGACAGGCTGGCTAAAGATACGCCTGGGCGACAGGAGGAACTTCTCCCTTCATAACAGACTTTTCCAGGAAAAGGATTTGGTGTGATAGTTAAAACCAGCATATCTAGGACACCTGGGTGCCTTTGGCTCTAGTCATGATCCCAGGGTCCTAGGATGGAGTCACATGTCGGGCTCCCTGCTCAGTGGCGAGTCTGCTTCTCCCTCTCCCTCTGTCCCTCCCCCTGCTTGTGCTTGCTCACTCTCTAAAAAATAAATAAAATCTTTAAAAAAAAAAGCAAAAACCAACACATCTGACTTTGAGCATACAGGCACAAAAAGCCCATCACAAAAGAATGTTTATTCCGCGGCGCCTGGGTGGCTCAGGTAGTTGAGCGACTGCCTTCGGCTCAGGTCACGATCCCGGACTTCCAGGATCGAGTCCCGCATCAGGCTCCCAGCTCCTTGGGGAGTCTGCTTCTCCCTCTGACCTTCTTCTCTCTCGTGCTCTCTCTCACTCATTCTCTCTCAAATAAATAAATAAAATCTTTAAAAAAAAAAAAAAAAAAGAATGTTTATTCCGAGAGAGGTAGGGTTTTAATGGGCCATCCAGTTGAGTGTAGTAGTGATATAGTAAGGACTTTGATGACTAGAAAGTAGTTGAGGTTTACTTTTCACTGCTGAAGTTGAGTGGAGAAATCTCCTTTAGTTATAGGTGTTCTGGGAAGGTAGAAGGTTAGTTCGGTGACCTTTGAACTTCCATGTATTTGTTCTTTTTTTTTTAAGATTTTATTTATTTGAGAAAGAGAGACATAGTGACAGAGATAGGGAGAGAGATACAGGCTCCCACTGAGCAGGGAGCCTGACGTGGGGCTCGATCCCAAGACCCAGGATCATGACCTGAGCCGAAGGCAGTCACCCAACCAGCTGAGCCACCCAAGCTCCCCTCTTTTTTTTTTAAGTAAGCTCTGCACTTAATGTGGGGCTTGAACTCACAACCCTGAGATCAAGAGTCACACGCTTCACCAGCTGAGCCGACCAGGTGCCCCATGATTCTTCTGAGTTACCCTCGCCACCCACCCTCGTTCCTTCCAGACGGCCGAAGAGGCTGTGTTCTTATCTCGCTTATATTTTCCTTTCCGTAGGATGGACAGAATGACAGAAGATGCTCTTCGCCTCAACCTGCTGAAGCGGAGCTTGGACCCGGCGGACGAGAGAGACGACGTCCTGGCTAAGCGACTCAAAATGGAGGGGCACGAGGCCATGGAGCGCTTGAAGATGCTGGCGCTGCTGAAACGGAAGGATCTGGCGAACCTGGAGGTGCCGCACGAGTTGCCCCCCAAGCAGGACGGCGGTGTCGTCAAGGGCTACGAAGAGAAGCTCAATGGGAATCTCAGGCCTCACGGAGACGGCAGGGCGGCGGGAAGGCCCGGCAAGGAGAACATCAGCGACGAGCCCGTGGATATGAGCGCGAGGCGGAGGTACGGCGCTGTCCCGCTGCCTCCCGCGGGGGCATCTCCTCGTAGGCCAAGCCGTGCAGACGGCCTGCGTGCCAGTGAGAGGAGGTGCTTCTTGGAAGAAGACAGACGGGTGCCATTTGGCCTGACCATGAATCCCTCTCACTTCCCAGTGAGACCCGGTGCCCCCCGTCTCTGCTTAGCGCACAGAGAGCCCGTGGTCCGCACCCTTAGGAGAAAGGTCATTTCGGGATGAACGAGGCACCATAGAGCTGGCAGGGAGGTAATGCGGGCTCCGCTCCAGTCGTAGGGCCACTCGAGGAGGGCAGCAGACGTTCCTTCAGGTCACCCTGAGGGTCTCGGGATCTGCTGTGATGGAGTCCCCGCTTCCGTTACGCCCGAAAGCAGGGGCCCGGCTTCTCTTGTGCGAACAAGGAGGTGGTCCTCGCGTGCTCATTCTCCGCACTCTTGCTTTGTGAGCCCTCTTCAGCCACGCACACGGAAACGCTCGTATGTCGTGCACGTACGCTGTGTGTGCTCTCACACGCACACGGTTTCACGGGACTTTCTTCTGGCGTCTGTCAAGGCTGAGTCCTCGGAGGAGGTCCCGGCTGAGGGACGACTTCCGGGACAGTGAGTCGCAGTGTAGACAACCTTGGCTTTAAGAACATTGTTTATTAATAGTTCACATACAGCTGATGGGGCGTGAGAATGATTCTGTCCACTTGCCCTTCAGCTGAATTGTCCTACGACTGAAGAAGAAAGAGCCTTTTTTCCTTAAGATTTTACTTATTTATTTGACAGAGATCACAGGCAGGCAGAGAGGCAGGCAGAGAGAGAGGAGGAAGCAGGCTCCCCGCTGAGCAGAGAGCCCGATGCGGGGCTCGATACCAGGACTCTGGGATCACTACCTGAGCCGAAGGCAGAGGCTTAACCCACTGAGCCACCCAGGCACCCCCCTTAGGAAACTTTAAATAAATTCCCTGTTGGTCATAAATGAGAAAAGTCCTTGGGTAGCTTGGAAGCTATATGTAGTGTCAGCAGAATATTATGAAAATAGATTAATTCTGAGATCCTTGGGAAAAAAAGAAAGGAGATGAATGTGATCAGGCCCCTGAGCAGCCCACGTGCCCATAACCACCCTCGCCGTCTGGAGCAGGTACTGACCCTACTTGACTAGGGAGGAGAAAGAGGACAAATGTTGGATGGATTCCTCAGATCCCAGGTTGGCCCCGAAAATGCACTTTTCACAGAAACATTGTTACACATTTTGGTGAGATCTCAGTACTAGTATTATTGGTATCGTATTAAATAAATTTTAAAAATTCTGCTTTGAAAAGTCAGACTACCCTGAGAACCCTACTATTGCATTTAATTTTATTTTATTTTAAAGGTTGTTTTTTGTTTTTTTTTTTAAGATTTTATTTATTTGTCAGAGAGAGAGCGAGCACAGGCAGGCAGAGTGGCAGCAGAGGCAGAGGGAGAAGCAGGCTCCCTGCCGAGCAAGGAGCCCGATGCGGGACTCGATCCCAGGACGCTGGGATCATGACCTGAGCCGAAGGCAGCCGCTCAACAGACTGAGCCACCCAGGCGTCCCAAATTTTATTTTATTTTAGAGGAATGAACTTTTGAAACTTGATCCTCTGGAAACTGGGAACTGTCTTTAGTGGTCTCCAGGAAAAGAGGGTTGATGTAAACTATGTAGATCCCTATTCTGCATGGGAAAGTAGGCCCCACTGGCCCCTGCCACTCTTCTCCCCTTTCACCAGACCCACTGACAGTTATTTCCACTTAGCCCCAAGCTTTTTATAAGAATAAACAGGGTTGCTAATTGTTCAGCTGGGAGAGCAACAGTGTCTTTGATCTAGATGAAAGATGACAGTTTAAAAGCAGAGTGAGGAGCCCTGACATCCATGACATCCACATCATAATTGCCTAAGTCTTTTTTTTTTTTTTTTTTTTTTTTGCCATCAGTTGGGCAGGTTACAACGTATATGAAATAAGGTGTGTGTGAAACCAGTGCTTGCTTTTATTTTGGAATGCTAGAGAAACATGGCAGTTTTCGTTCTATTTAGTTGTCTTTACAACTGGAATAAGGATTAGAAGTTACAAAGCTTTTGGGGCACTTGGGTGGCTCAGTGGGTTAAGCCTCTGCCTTCAGCTAAAGTCATGATCGGGGTCCTGGGATCTGGCCCCGCATTGGGCTCTCTGCTCAGCAGTGAGCCTGCTTCCCCGCCTCTCTCTCTCAGCCTGCCTTTCTGCCTACTTGTGATCTCTGTCAAATAAATAAATAAAATCTTTTTTAAAATACCAATCAAGTAAAAAAAAAAAAAACTCTAAAATACAAAACAAAACTGTCTATTAAGAAAAAAAAAAAGTTGTTACATAGCTCCTAAGGGAATCTGGCAGTCTGGGTCATAAGTGAGGTCAGCAACAAAACAAGACTTTTCGTGATCTCTACCAACAGATAAAGTTTCATACTTAAGAACACCAAATAATGTAAATCATATATATATTTGGGAAAGTAGCAAAATATTCTCTTTCTGCAGAAAGCTTAATTAATGAGACCAGAATCTGAAGTCAGATGTAAAAAAAGAAACAATTGAAGAATGAACCAAAGCTTGACTTGGGTATTGCCTTGCCTATGCTATTATCTATTGTGGGTCTGATTTATATCCAGGAATAAAATATCATTTATTTTATGAGGGTTTTTAGGGTTGTTCTCAGATCCAGCTTCCTGATAAATGCTACTCATCCACAGTCTCCATCCAGGAATATCTCTGCCTATCTTGTTGCTGGACAGTCCATCGGCAGTGGGTGGCATTCGTTTGAGAAAGGAGGAGTTCCTAGAGATGCTATTGCTGTATGTATCCAACCAGGACCAGAATGGAAGTAGCTTCAGATTGTTGATGTAAATAAGCATTGGGAAGGCATGTAGAGTTGGAAATCCACCAGATCTCAAAATTAGTCACCTGTGTTGGTGTTAGGGATGAAGGAATACAGAAATGAAAAATGAAGTCATCAGAAAATAAAATCAAACACCGCAAGGCCCGACCATTATTCCAGCAACTTGGGGTCAGAGAAAGACGCTCTTCCCTGGTGCCTTCTTTTTCTGCTCCTCGCATCCCCAACCGTCCGTGACCAGTGGTTATGGAACGGTCCAGACAGATGTAACTGTTCCCAGCACAGTCGTTCACATCACTCTGTCCCTCTGTTTTCTCAGCTAAATTTGGTGGCTTTTACTAACTCTGTTTTACCCTGTTGAGAGATTGGATGCTTATTCCCTCTAGCCAGGGTGCCCTGTTCAAAAGGCATCTATGGCCCAGCAGCTGGGAGAAGAGACCCAGAGAAATGGTAGAAAGTCTCTCAGCACTAAAGATCTGTGGGTTTACGGGTTCGAGTTTCATGTTTAAGTAACAGCTACACGTTACTTTAGATCTGTGTGTTCCTAACTACACTGAATGTCTCGAGGAAGAAGGTTCTGGGAGGATGTCTTTAAGAAATCAGAGAGTTTGGGGCGCCTGGGTGGCTCAGTGGATTAAGTCGCTGCCTTCGGCTCAGGTCATGATCTCAGGGTCCTGGGATCGAGCCCCACATCGGGCTCTCTGCTCAGCGGGGAGCCTACTACCCCCTCTCTCTGTCTGCCTCTCCGCCTACTTGTGATCTCTCTCTCTGTCAAATAAATAAATTTAAAAAAAAAAAGAAATCAGAGAGAAGATGTGGTCATTGATTTGGGGGCCTGAGGCAATTAGAATCTCCAGAATTCAGTGCAGTTTTTTGGTTTGTTTTTTAAATCAGAAAAGCAAGTATGATGCTTTTACAACTAGGCCCAAAAGACCAAAACTACAATTGTCGAATAAGATTGGGAATACGGGGACCCGGTGTGGAGGATTTAGATTTCAGAGTCATTTCTAGAGAGTTTCTTGCTGAGGGAAGATGTTAAGTAGAACTCTGGCAGGTAGATGCAGGTTCCACACATCCAGTTTTGGGGTTTTAGTCCCTCCAGAAGGTAAGTTCCCTCAAGCAGCTGATCGCAGTATCTTCTTTTGCCTTAACTCCTGACAGGACAGACTGTCCTTAGGGTTGTCACAGAACCTCTTTCGTAAACCTACAGGTGGCCGGGACCCTGTTGTGGTCGTAATGAGTTTAGGGTGCTCGTTAGCAATGCAGCGTCTGTACTGGAGCTCAGCTGCCTTTGCCCTTCTCCCTGCACGCTGTTTCCTTCCTGAGCCTCTGCATAACTAGTGCGACAACCCAAAGGAGAGTGAAGTATAGGGGAAACATTTAGAATTTTTATTCAAATCAGTGCGATAAGAACACTCCTCTCTTATGCCCATTTCTTTTTTTTTATTTTATTTTATTTATTTGTCAGAGAGAGAAGGAAAGAGAGTGAACGAGCGAGCACAGGCAGACAGAGTGGCAGGCAGAGGCAGAGGGAGAAGCAGGCTCCCTGCCAAGCAAGGAGCCTGATGTGGGACTCGATCCCAGGACGCTGGGATCATGACCTGAGCCGAAGGCAGCTGCTTAACCAACTGAGCCACTCAGGCGTCCCTCTTATGCCCATTTCTGAAGCCAGTGGTCGTGTGTGTGTGTGTGTGTGTGTGTGTGTGTGTGTGTGTCATCCCCACACAAGGAATTTTGGAATTTAGACGGAAAATCCCATGGCTGAGGCTTCACCACCACTTCTATTTGGTATTTTCTTTGTCCTAGGACTTGAATACCCTGGGCGAATTGGGACAGACTTAAGTTCCCTTGAATCTCTTTGTTTAGTGTAGAAAAAAATTTTAACTTTTCTATGAACTTTCACTGTTGAAATACTTGGATTTTTCTTTTCTTGTCTAGTGAGCCAGACCGAGGAAGGCTGACTCCCTCCCCAGACATCATTGTTTTATCTGATAATGAGGCTTCCAGTCCCCGTTCCAGCTCCCGAATGGAAGAAAGACTCAAAGCAGCCAACCTAGAGATGTTTAAGGTAAAAAAGAGAGCGAGAAGAAAGAAAAAACAATTTTTCTCATTTTTTGCTCCTCCTATGTAAGAGTCCCAGTTCTGTGTTTTTATGGTTTACTTGTTTAATCTAAATAATTACCCATTGATGAAATTTTTTTCCCATTGATGAAACTTTTCATAAGTGATTCTCAACCTCAAGGGCATGCCCTTTAATTATTTAATTTTTAAAATTTTTTTAAGATTTTATGTTGTTTTTTAGAGATTTATGTATTTTTATTTGAGAGAAGACAAGCTGGGGAAGGAGCAGAGGGAAGGGGAGACTCTCACACAGACTCTCCACTGGGAGAGCCCAGTGTGGGGCTCAGTCCCAGGACCTGAGCTGAAATCAAGAGTCAGACACTCAACCAACTGGGCCCCCCAGATGCCCTGAAAGAATTTTTTTTTTTTAAGATTTTATTTATGTGGCAGAGGGAGAGAGCACAAGCAGGGGAAGAGGGAGAGGGAGAAGCAGGCTCCTCCCTGCTGAGCAGAGAGCCCGATGTGGGGCTCCATCCCAGGACCCCGGGATCATGACCTGAGCCAAAGGCAGACGCTTAACCCACTGAGCCACCCGGGCACCCTGCCACTGAAGATACTTTTTTTTTTTTTTTTTTTTAATTTGTCAGAGAGAGGGAGAGAGAGTGAGCACAGGCAGACAGAGTGGCAGGCAGAGGCAGAGGGAGAAGCAGGCTCCCTGCTGAACAAGGAGCCCAATGTGGGACTCGATCCCAGGACGCTGGGATCATGACCTGAGCCGAAGGCAGCCGCTTAACCAACTGAGCCACCCAGGCGTCCCTGAAGATACTATTTTTAAGTAACCTCTACACCCAACATGGGACTCTAACCTACAACTCCCAAGATCTAGAGGCATGCGCTCCACCTACCTGCTGAGCTAGCCACGTGCCCCAAGGGCATGCCCTTTTGCAGGGAATTATCAGAACCAAGTGAAGAATACAGTTTGACAAAGCATATTCAGCATAACTTACCTTTGGAAAATAGGAAAACAAAACTTCATTTGTCACATAAACTCTGGGCTAGAACCACCCTATCCTGGTTCTCATAATATGAAGGGATTCCCAAGTTTTTATGTATATCTAGAAGAAACTTGGCTTTAAAAGATCCAGAAACATTATTTTAAAGGAAAGCAGTGTCTCCCTGTGGCCATTCTTCTGTTTTGCCAGAAATCTGGTTGATTGAAATTTATATGTGGTCTCTTCTTTGATTCTGTAAGCACTTTTTGAGCACCTGCTGAATACCAAGCCCTGTGCTGGGCTCTGGGACACAAAGACACCAGTCCCGGTGCTGCTTCTGCTTGGTCGGGAGATGATTCCAGCCCAGGAAGAAGCCTCATCTTGCAGGAAGGGACTCTGTCTGGGCGCCTGCTCCCCTTGCTCACCGCCTCCTGTCTCCTCAGGGGAAAGGCATGGAGGAACGGCAGCAGCTCATCAAGCAGCTGAGAGATGAGCTGCGATTGGAGGAAGCTCGGCTGGTGCTGTTAAAGAAACTGAGGCAGAGCCAGCTACAGAAAGAGAACGTGGTCCAGAAGGTATTATGCCCTAGAAATGCATGTCTGGGTTTGAGAATGGACTTCCCAGGTAGGTTCCGTTGGGTGGCCTGTTCTTCTCTAGTCCCATGGGTTTTCGTTTCTAAGAATAGTGGTGGTTTCTGGTTTTGTTTCATCTTAGGCTTTTTTTTTTTAGATTTTATTTATTTATTTGACAGAAAGAGAGAGGTCACAAGTAGGCAGAGCAGCAGGCAGAGAGAGAGGGAAGCAGGGTCCCCGCTGAGCAGAGAGCCCGATGTGGGTCTTGATCCCAGGACCCTGAGACCATGACCTGAGCCAAAAGCAGAGGCTTAACCCACTGAGCCACCCAGGCACCCATCTTTATCTTAGGCTTTAATCAAGAAAGTCTTGATTCCATTTTTCTCATTTTTCCTTCTGGTCAACAGAGGCTTCACCCTAACAAGGGATTTTAAAAGTCTGGGAGTATGCCAGACTTGTACTCTGTCTCTGGTCTTTTCTCTCCCTCAGACCCCAGTCGTGCAGAATGCAGCGTCCATTGTTCAGCCGTCTCCTGCCCACGGGGGACAGCAGGGCCTGTCCAAGCTTCCCTCCCGGCCTGGGGCCCAAGGGGTTGAACCACAGAGTCTGAGAACATTACAGGTATATGACCCACCTTGGGGTCTTTGTGTCAGAGTCCTGTGTCTCCTATCTCTGGTTTGTGACTTTGGTGACGATTATAGAAGAACCTGGCTGGGGTAGGGGTCCTGTCACACACGGTCCTGGGTCCCCCTGGCATGACTTGCTGTGTGGTGCTGGGCGGCGTGGTAGGGTGAGTAATCCTCACTTCCATCTGGACATTTCTAGCTCTGCCCCTTTCCCTCTAGCTTATACCAAGAAAAACCAGGGAATTCCTGCCGCTGATCAGGATTTACATTGATGATCCATTTATTCAGTAGATCATTAGACAGAGTTACCAAGTCTGCATTTCCACTCAGCTGTGCGTTACAGTGTTACCTCGTTAGCATTTTGGTGGGGCCTTTACCAGCTGTGACCACTTCTTTTCCTCTGTCCCCCTTCAGGGTCACAGTGTCATCCGGTCGGCGGCCAGTACTGCCCTCCCACATATGTTGATGTCTCAGCGTGTCATCGCACCGAACCCTGCCCAGCTACAGGGCCAGCGGGGCCCGCCCAAGCCTGGCCTTGTGCGCACCACAACACCCAGCATGAACCCTGCCATCAACTACCAGCCGGTAAGAGAGCCCTGGTGTGGAGGCAGGGAAGTCTTTTATCACTTTCCCTGTTGACAGGACCACAGGGTTGAAGGTTTGGACGTGGAGAAAGCTGTAGGACAGCCCAGGGCGGTTCTGGTGGAGTCTGGATTGACAGCGGCCCCAATGAGAGTGCTGGTGCAGGGGGCCCCTGAGGACAGGAGTGGGCAAAGGGGGTGGCACAGTGAGTAGCAGCGAGTCCGCCTGCCTGGAAGGAAGCAGGGGCCTGGGGAAGAAGAGGCCCAAGGACAGAGGACAGAGAGCATCTCCCCGTTCTCCTCTCAGCGGTTGTCCTCGCCGCTACCACTCTCCTTTGTGGTGTGCTGGAGATCGTTTTCATTGAGGATGGACACCTCCTGTCTTTTCCTGAGCTTGGGGCAAGCTTGGCAGTGCAGACGGGGCTCAGATAGTGTTTTCTGCCATGAAAGCAGAACTTGGTCCTTGCTGCCACACCCCGTGACTGACCGCTGTGCTCCCTGCATTCCAGCAGTCGAGTTCTTCTGTTCCCTGCCAGCGCACAGCACCCTCCGCCATCTATATGAACCTTGCCTCCCACATCCAGCCAGGGACCGTGAACAGAGTGTCCTCACCACTTCCCAGCCCCAGCGCCATGACCGACGCCGCCAACTCCCAGGCCGCAGCCAAGCTGGCGCTCCGCAAGCAGCTGGAGAAGACACTCCTGGAGATCCCGCCCCCGAAGCCTCCCGCTCCCCTGCTCCACTTCCTGCCCAGTGCAGCCAACAGCGAGTTCATCTACATGGTGGGCTTGGAAGAAGTCGTCCAGAGCGTCATCGACAGCCAAGGTGAGGCTGCCAGGCCCGATGGACACGGGCCGCGGCTCGCGGGGACGTGCGCCTCCGAGTAACCTCGCCTCTCACCCTCTCCGTGGTTCAGAGCCTGTTCGGGAGCAGCACAGCAGAAATGCTTTTCCTGTGTCTGCATAGCTTAGGCTTCGTACTTTTACTGTGTTTTGCGTATTTTTTGCAGCTCATTGTTTAGTTTTCACTGGTGCCTGGCACTGTGGGCGCATTCTCGACTGGAGCACGTGCTGCTCGTGTCTGTGTTCGGGTGGCATTGCGCCGCGCTGGCCTGTGCCGGCCCTGCCGTTTGAGGACCCAGAGTTGGGAAGGTAGACTTCCCGGAGGACGTGAGCGGCCATAGTCGTGGCCGGAGCAGGCGGGGATGTGTTAACACTAACAAGTTACTGCGCCTGAATTCCCGAACACGTGATGGTAGGGGCGAGTGCCTGAGGGACTCAGTACTGACTCGCAGCAGATCACGAAGGGAGCGATCCGGACACTGACCGCTAAAAACTGTGAACTTCTGGGCCAGGGCTGAGTGCAGTGTGACGTAAAAAGATGCTGTGAAGCAGGAGCGTTGGCCGAGTCGGACGGGAGTCCAGTGGAACGGAACAGGTTTCCGTCTCGCTGGACGAGGAAGTCAGGGCGTGTGGGTTCTCGGGCGGGCTTGGCCGTGAGCGGCCACACTTAGACTTGGCCGCCTCGTCTCTAAACAGGGTGCCGTGCACCGAATTCCCTGAGGTGATGTCGTGACAGTCAAATGAAATAAAACTATCGTCTAAATTGTAGAGTCTCCTTACTTCAGCAGAATAACCTTCTGAAAAACTGATTTGATGAGGAATCGGGCTGGGAAGCACGAGCGCCCTCACTGTTCTTCTCGTTGGCGTCTAGGCAAGAGCTGCGCTTCGCTCCTGCGGGTCGAACCCTTTGTCTGCGCCCAGTGCCGTACAGACTTCACCCCGCACTGGAAGCAGGAGAAGAATGGGAAGATTCTGTGTGAGCAGTGCATGACCTCCAACCAGAAGAAGGCTCTGAAGGCTGAGCACACCAACCGGCTGAAAAATGCATTTGTTAAAGCCCTACAGCAGGAACAGGTAAGACCGCGGCCTCAGCAGCCCCTGCTCCGCTGGGGCTTTCCCAAGAGGTAGTTCATTCTGGTTTAGCGGGGTTGTCTGTGTGATCCACACAGTCCCTGACGGCCTGGAGTCTGGCACCTCGAGGCCCAGGTTCCCTCTTTCTCTCCTTACTGTTCGGTCTTCCCCTTTCCACTTGATTGTCTCTGGTCGGGCAGGAGCGTAACAACAGTGTGGTCCGTTGTGGGGAGGGACAGGCGGCTGAGACGTGGGTTCCCCTCCCTAGTGGTGCCAAAGAAGTCCCTCCATTCACTCAACCTTATTTCCTCCTCAAAGAAATGGGTTTTGGTGGGACTCGTGTTGGCTGCACTGGGCAGGAAGTGAAGCAGGGGAGGGGGAGGCTTCGAGGGCGGGATCTCCAGGAGTGTCTTCTCCAGCTGTTGGCGGAGAGCCAGCTTGGCTGCGGCCAAGGGTTCTCCTGAACCTCTTGGAGAGACAGAATCTCTACAGCCCGTGTTTGGCAAGGGAATGACAGTGGAGAGAGCGGACTGTGACGTGGCCCAGGGAAGAGGAGTGGTGCGGAGTGAGTGGATGTGCCCCTGTAGTGTTTCCGGAGTCCCGGATGTCTGGGAGAGAGGAGGATGTGTTGGGAGGCTCGGATCCTTCTCCTCTATCCCATCTCCATCCCACCACTCACTCACCAGACCCCTTTGGGTAGCATCATGGATCTTCTGGAAAATGGGTAGACAGGAGTCAAAACTAATACCTCCGTAAACTCGTCGTGGTTCATCCGTTGAGTCTGCTGGTTGCCACCGCCCAGACCTCTCCTGCCCGCTCCTGAGCACCAGCTTCCCCAGACAGACAGCTCCCCTCATCAGCGGAGCCGTGTTGGCTGCTTGTGGCCAGACACCTTGGTGCACCTGCCCCACCCAACTCTTGGCCTGTTCCATCTCCCTCCTGCTCGCTGGCAGCATTAGAGATAAGAAGACTTCTAGGTTTTGTGGGTAGGACACGGATGCTGTCCTGCCAGGCTGACCTGGTGACTCCCGACAGGAAATCGAGCAGCGACTCCAGCAGCAGGCAGCCCTCTCCCCCACAGCGGCTCCCGCCGTGTCCAGCGTCAGCAAACAAGACACCATCATGAGACATCATACGCTTCGGCAGGTGAGGGTCTCCGGGAGGGCTTTTCAGCCGCTGATCCCATCTTGTCTTTCTTCGGTGGGAAGTCCTTCTGCTCTTCTGTACCCCATATCCTTCCCTCCCCCTTTACCCCTTCCGTGACGGCCACGTTGTCATCCCCCACCGTCCACTGTCCGTTGCAGGCCCCACAGCCCCAGAGCAGTCTGCAGCGTGGAATCCCCACCTCTGCCCGGTCCATGCTCTCCAACTTTGCACAGGCGCCCCAGCTTTCTGTGCCGGGCGGCCTCCTCGGGATGCCAGGTAAGAAGGACTGGGCTGGCTAGGCCGCAGCTCCCTGGGAACAGAGTCGCTCCTGTTTCCGCTCTCTCTCGAGTCCCGCCTTCCTTCACTCTTCGTTATTTGGCAAGTGTTGGCTAAATTCATAACATGTTCAGGGCACAGCACACTGGGGTTTTGGTAGTGAAGACGCCACGGTCCCTGCCATTATGGGTTCGCTGTCTGTGCACCCTGTTGGTGGGCGTGTGGCTGCTGGTCCCTGGCCCAGAGGAGTGGGGTGCTCTCTGAGTGGCGGAGGGGTGCTTCCGCACAGTTGGCCCCCCCAAACCCAGAGCAGATTTCATGAGTGTGTCTCTTTGCCTTGGTTAATCCCGTCTCACCACTGTTTCCTCTGACTCCTCCATCCTGTCAAGACCATGCTTATTGTATTCCTGGTAGGACCGAAGTGTCAAGAAGACCTCATTCCCTAAAGCTGGGGTGCAGGGGGGCAGTTAGCTGCTGACCTAAAACTCGCCTGAGTCTGAGGCAGGCGGCTTCCGCTGCTTCCTCCCCAGCCCCGGCTCCGCGCCCCAGAAGGTGCCGCCGCCTCCTCTAATGCCCACCCCCCACCCCCCGCTTCTGTCTTCTGGGTCCAGGTGTCAACATCGCATACTTGAACACCGGCATCGGAGGACACAAAGCTCCCAGTTTGGCGGACCGACAGCGGGAGTACCTTTTAGACATGATCCCTCCCCGGTCTATAGCGCAGTCCATCAGCGGGCAGAAATAACGCCTGTCCACGCGGGCTGCCCCAGCCTCGAACCCTCTGCCCTCCTCTCCCGTTGCCCCCAACTTCCGTCGCATGCAGTGCCTGTACTGGTGCCTACCATACACGGAAAACAAAACCGAGAAACAGAAGACAGACCTAGAAATCAACAGGAAGACCTGCGCCTGCCCCGCCACCCCCCACTGCTGCGACCCTGCTGCTCTCGTCTTCTCTCCTGTCCCCATTCACAGGGAGGTGCCCCTCACCTCTGGTGGAGGTCAGAGGGAGGGCCTGGGGAGCCAGCTAAGCCCTCTGACGTGTTTCTCAAGTTTTTATGCTATAATTATTGTCATTTTTAATGATAATGTGTGTCCTCCCTTTGTTCAGTGGACGGTTAAACCTTTTTATTTTCCCTCCGTATTTTTCTTTTTCTCTTTACTTTTGCCTTTTTTTTTTTTTTTTTAACACAGATGACATTCAGATAAGTGACAGGAGCATTGCAGGGGGTTCCCCAAGGGGACATGACTGGGAGTGTTGGGGGCAGAAATTTTTAATGCACTTAGCCTGGGGTTGGGGGGGGGCGCATCAAACAGAGGACATCAGCCTTGGGTGTCTCTGGTCTGGACAGTCTGGGAAGCAGTGTTCGTGCTGAAGTTGGGCTCTAAGAATGAGGGGAAAGAGCCTGGAGGGAGAAGCTTTAACCCACAGACGGGGACGAGGGACATGAGGACAAGTAGTGTCCAGCCAAGAGGGATGGAGGCTGGTCTTGGCCTCCTGGATGCTCTCCTGGTCCCAGTGGAGATAGAAGTCTGTTCCAGGTCAACTAGCCCAAAATTATTTCATCTTATTTTCTTTGTAAAATTCTGCCCCCCTCCCCATACCACGTTTTTACTCCTAATCTGCTCCTAGCAAGAGGGAAGCGTGGCCCCGACTCTTAATGTGGCTATTCCAGCCCAATTTAGCCAGGGTCCTAGAAGTTGGGCTGGGCATGGTGAGTGAGACAGAGGAGCACAGAGACTGGGGGCGGGGGAGGGCTTTCTCTCCTAGCAGGTAAGACTCCGTCCATCTTGCCCTCCCCGCTCAGGGCCAGGAGGAGAGGGCAGGGAGGGAGGCCTGAGCAGCCCAGAGTCCTGCCCCAGCCTTCCACAGCAGGTACAGCAGGAACTGCTCAGAGCCAGACCCCTCCGGTGGCCAGCTCTGGACCTCTGTGCCAGTAGTCGTTGTCTCCCCTCCCCACCCCACCCCCCAGAACTCTAGTAAGTTTCCTTTTGTGTTGTTTTCAGCTTTTTCTTTAAGCGCTACTAATGTAGAGAATGAACTGAATTGTGCAATGTTGCTGTTCTGGGGTCAGGGGAGGTTAGCATCCCATCTGCCCACACCCCGGGGGCGGGGGCAGGGACCAGGCTGGTTTGGAGGTAAGGGAAGCCCCTTGGAGGCTGGGGTTTCTGCTCTCTGATAATGTTCACTCGCCTGCCTCTGCAGCTCTAGAAGCTGCCTGAGTGCGGGGGAGGGAAGGGTTACTGGGAGCAGTGAGGTGTGAAAACTGGAGTTTAGCATTTTGCCCTTGAAAGCCACCTGGAAAAATTCCCCCATTTTTATTTTAAGAAATTAAATACTTTTTTTAGAGTAAGAAGGCACTTTTAAAATTAACACACACACAAACTGCACACCTTCCCGATAAAGTTTGGGGGTAGAGGGGTGGAGGAGGAGTTGGAATCAGGCTCAGTACCCCCCTCTCACACACCCCAGAGCCACTGCGGGTTACTATACTGGCCCTACGGGCCTCCCTGGGTTTTTTCTTTCCTTCCTTCCCCCAAATTCATTGAGCACTTAATAAAGGAGCAGAGATACAGCCTGTGTCTGGGCTCCCCCAGTGGTGAAGTGATCTGAAGCTCGATGCTAGTAACAGATAGTGATGGGGCTGTTCGGAGTGGTTTTCAGGGGGAATGTGGTCCCCCTGACTGTAAGTGGTGGGAGAGGGAGGGGGGTTATGAAACTGGGTCTGGGATTATTTTAAAATTATATATATATATATATAAAGATATATTCTTACATCTTTTCTTTGCCCTCTGTGCTTTGAAAGCACTGGATAAATTGTTTGGTTTTGCTTTTCTCTCTTCCACAAAATTGGAAGCTCTCCCTCTCCCCCTCCCCCCGCCCCCGCCCACAAGTCATCTCGCCTTGTGGCCTGTCTAGCCTCTTCCGCCCCCGCCCGCCATGACAAAGTGCCATTTCTGTTATGTCTCCCCTCCCCCAGCTCGGAGGTACCAGGTGCCCAAGTCTGTCACTTGAGATTAAAAGTGAGGAACAGAGAATGTGCAATACCGTCTGGTTGGGGCCATCCCTGCCCTAAGCTGAGCCTCCTCCCTGAGAGCCAACACCCTTGAGTGGGGTTTGGAAGTAGGACGTTTAGATGAGAGGGGAGCGATGCGGAAGGACTACCCAGCCGAGCGCCTGCCCTGGTCCTGAGGCGGCAGGGGAGGACAGGGGAGCCTTCCCTGCTTCTGTCCCCTCAGGCTCAGTAGAGCTCTGTGACCCTTTGCTCAGTCGCTGAGGTTTGAGTTCTTAACCCTCCTCCCCATTTCCATACCCTTCCTTGGGCTTAGTGATGTAATCATGAAGTCTTAGCCTTCCACCCCCTGCCTCGCTCTCCACCCCCACCCTTCCGTCTTCCTTGTTTCTCTAGTTCCTCCTTGCTGATCACCTTGTGTCCCTCCGAGTCTCTTGTTGCTCCCCGTCCCCAGGCTGGGCCCGTAGACACTAACCTTCATGCCTGAACATAGGAGGAGAGACACTGTGTTCAGAGTTATCCTCTCTCCCGGAGCTCCTGAAGCTCAGAGGACGACTGGAGTGAGGACCCCCTGGTTCTTCCCGACGCCCTCCGCGTCCGGAGGCTCTCCATGGAGGTAGTCCTTCGTGGTCAGTGGCTCACTCCCTAGATGCCCCAAACGGGTAGATGAGCAGGAAGGCTGGGGTAAAGCTGAGGGACAGAGGTCCTCATTTGTCAATTTTTTTTAATTTTTAATTTTCATTTTCTATTTTTGTCATTTGACCACAGCATCTGGACTTTCTCATCCCCGGAATAAGTATTTTTCCATATTTTTGGATGTATGTATGGTAGACAATTTTTTTTTTTTTTAAGACACAAAGATAAATGTTTTCCTGCTTTGGTTACCTTTCCTTTCCCCTTTAAAAGGACTTAGCTATAGAGCCGCTTTGTAAAGATGCTTCTTGGTATTTTACTTTTGTCCCTTACCCCAAGCACTCCTTCCTCCTAACCTTCCTTTCCACACCCCACCCCACCCGGCCCTAGGCTCCCCTGCCCTCCAACAAGACCTTCATTAGCTTATGATACTTGCTGCCGAGATGTTATAACAAGGACTCATTCGTGTATATAAGCTATTTCTTGATCCATTTAAAAGGAATTGTACATTGTGTAGAAAAAAAAAAACCTGAAAAAGAGAAAAAAAAAAAAGCCCTCGCCATGGATATTGTGAAACTGTGTTATGTCATTTTGTAATGTGCCCGTTTGTGTATGATCCGTGCAAAAGGGTTTCTGGGGAAGGGGCGGGGGTCGGGAGGCAGGGCTGCGGAGGGCGGGGCGGGGAGTGGGCCGGGCCCAGCACACTGAGACTGGCAGCGGCTCCAGCCCCATCCCTCCTCAGAGATGCCACCTCCCCCACCTCCCAGCCCTGATTTGTGCCTTGCCTCCCCGCCGGGTCACCAGCACTGCCTCGGCAGAGCCCACGCCCTCCCCCAACCTGCCCACCCTCCACCCCAGCATTAGGCGGATACTGTGGGAAGTGCTGGGGGTCGGGAGGTAGCCGAGGAATGGGGCAGTTCCTGGGGGCATCGAAACCAAGTATTATTATGAATTGTAACTGTATTTGCACTGTTTTTTTTTTCCTCTGATTGCATCAGCATATATACAATATACCTATATAACGAAATTCAGTGTCAAGCTTTCTTATGCAGGGGATTTCCCCCACCCCGCCCCCCAAACAAGAACCTAGTTCTATGGGTCTTTGAGAGTAGATTTAATCCAGGGATGATAGAAAGGACTTTAACAAGTCCTCCTAAGGAAGCCTCACCTCCCGAGCCCCGCGCATCTGCTCGCAGTTTTCGGCTTCGTAAATTGGGGTGAGGGGCCACCGTGAAAGTTCGGGTTCCTGGTCTGGGCCGGAGAGAGTGGGGCGCCATAGCCCACAGGGTGGGGTGGCAGCACCGGCTGGAAACCTGGGGTCGCCCCAGGCTTTCCCATTAACTTGCTGTGTGACCTTTGGTAGTTCATTTTCCGGGTCTCAGTTTTCTTGTGAAGTGACAGGGGAGAGCATCTACCACCAGGTGTAAAATTCCAACTTCTGCTTCCTTCCTCACCTGCCCAGCAACAGCTTGAGGTGCGGAAGGGGTGGGGCCACAGATGCAGGGAGGACAGCTCCTCGGTGAGGTGGCAGTGTGATCCACCGCGCCCCGGAGGGCTGCCAGGCCCCCTGCTGGTACTCTGGTTTTGGGAAAGGGGGCAGAGTGACGTCTAGCCATCAGGGGACCTGGGACAGCTTTGGCCTCAGGCCTGCGACCCCATCGCAGGCAGCCACAGGGCCTGAGGGGCGCGTGAGTGGCGGTGCCCAGGCTGCTGGTCTAGCCTCCCCGCGCCCTTTGTGAGCTGCGGGGGTGGGGGGGGAGGGGGGAGCGGCGCAGAACTTGCCTGTCCTCTTGATGACAGTGTAGCGGGCCCGATGCACCCCAGTTCTTGGCTCCTTCAGAACTCACGTGAGCCCTTGCAGGCGGCTCCCCACGGCCTGGGCTGAGGCTCCCACCCTGTAGGCTCCCGGCCTGGGAAGCCTGGAGAGGATCTGGGGAGGTGGCATAGGCCTGGCGAAGGTGGGGGCAGAGCGGGGTTGGGGCGGGGAGCAGGGCTGGGGCGGGATGGGCCTCTCTGAATGGGGGTGGGGGGGGCAAGACCCTTTTGCACAGGCTCTAAGTTTCCTTTTTTTTAACTCATTCTGATTTTCTGCATTGTGTTTGGAAATTAAAATGAAAAAACTAAGACCAACAGAAACTGGTTTTCAAAAAGGCAAATACACTCCCATCTGTTTCAGATGCTGCTGAGCATTTCAGCGGTAACAGATTCAAATAATAAGCTAATTTTTGGAGAAAGGATTAAAAGAAAAAAACTTTGTAATATTTATCACTTGCAAGCTATGTTTAATAAAGAAAGGAATGGTTTCTAAACTTTTCCTGTGGCTCGTGCTTTAGTCATGGCTGGCTTGGGGCAGCAGTTGGGTGGGGGAGTTCCAGGGGTGATTGGGGTAGCTCTGGGGTAGCTCTGGGGTGCCCGCTTTCCTTCCACTGCAGTGGTCACAGGAATCCCTTGCTCATCCACTGTCATGGACCCTGTGCTCCAGAAGGCGAGGGCCTGACGGTACTGCGCAGGAGACTGAGTCCCCAGCTGTCCCTGGCCCTGCCAGTCCTACTGCTCTGGTCTGTGCGGGTTGCAGAGCCGTCTGTACCATGCTGGTCTCCCGAGGTGGCGCCCGTCCCCTCATCCGCACACGGCATCCCCCCAAGTTCTCCTTCCAACCCAGAACATTAACCAGATCCTAGTTTATTTTTTCCATATGCTTTTTTTTATGTCCCAACGAAACACTTAAGTCAGGTCCACCCAGGAGGATGGGATGTTGAAAGTTTGGGGCTGTTTTTTTTTTAAACTGTGCACTTTCTACATTTAAATCCAGTTAATTAACATACCCTGTATTACTAGTTTCAGAAGTAGAGTTCAGTGATTCCTCACTTACACAATGCCCAGTGCTCTTCCCATCACAGCCCCCGCCCCCTTCCTGCCCCCACCCCCGCAGCCTCCAGCTGGTCCCTGCAGCTAAGAGTGTCTCCTGGTTTGTCTCCTTCTGCTTCGTCTTAACCTTCACCTCCCTTCCCCTCTGATCCTCGGTTTTGTTTTCCTTTTTTTTTTAAGATTTTATTTATTTATTTGGCAGACTGAGATCACAAGTAGGCAGAGAGGCAGGCAGGGAGAGGGAGAGGGAAGCAGGCTCCCCGCGGAGCAGAGAGCCCGATGCGGGGCTCGATCCCAGGACCCTGAGATCATGACCCGAGCCGAAGGCAGAGGCTTTAACCCACTGAGCCACCCAGGCGCCCTCGGTTTTGTTTCTTAAATTCCACATCCTACTCAACATCCAAAGAACGAGTAGTTGGTCAAGAAATGGGCAGAAGACATGAACAGACATTTCTCCGAAGAACACATACAAATGGCCAACAGACCCACGAGAAAATTCTCCTCGTGGGACACGAACCCGCCGCACGCCACTCAGGACGGCTGCAGCCACCAAGGCGGGGAACGACGGGTGGCGGCGAGGCCGCAGAGAAAGCCTGGGGCTGCTCTTCACCGCTTGGTCCCCTGCCCCATGTCTGGGCGGGAGCTGTCCCGTCCCTTCCGTCCCTTCTGTCCCTTCCGCAGAAGGCGTCCATGTGCTGCGGCAGGACCCAGCCTTGCTGCGGTCTTGTCCCTGGGGCTGGTGTCATTCTGCAGGAGCACAGAGGGAGGCAGAGTTTAGGGTCCTCTAAACCCTGGGTTCCCCTCCCTCCCTGGGGGGCTCTGGCCTCAGGGTGTGGGGGAGCTGCGTGAGGCGGGCCAGGGGGGCCCCGGGGGCCACAAGCGGGCGGAGAGCGGAGGGGAGGAGGACGGGCTCTTGGACCAGCAGTCGAGGGGCACGGGGTGGGGAGCTGCTCCACGGCCTCTCCACTCTCTCCACGAGGGAGTCGCAGCCACCTCAACCCCTGCTCTAGCCGCTGTCTCCTCTCAAAAATAGAAACCAAAGGGGGAGGAGAGCTCTGCCCCCCCCCTCCCCCCCGCCGCGCTGCAGGTCTGGAAAGGGAGATGGCTGGTCGCTCAGAGAAGCAGCTGCCATCAGCTCCGACGTTCAGGACGCTCGCTCTCGTGGTGTTGGGACAAAGGGGCAGGGAGCCCCCCCGCCCCCCCGCCCACTCAAGGCTCAGAGGAGAGCGGGCTGCTGTCCCTGCATCAGAGCTCAGCCCGGCCACGACGAGACTGGTCCCACACGAGGGGTCCTGGCCGGGCGGCAGAGGTGGTGGCGGAGACCCTTGCCCGGCTTCCCCCCTGGGCCAGACCCCTGAGGCTGTATGTCTTGGGGTAGGGTCCTGCCTGGCTCAGGAGCGTCTCCCGGGGTGCGGAGGCAGGCGTCATGCTGTCGGGATGACCCCCAGCCGGGCCTGGTTTGCGCTAGGCTGAGCTACTTCCTGCGTGGGGAGAATGACACCCTCTTCCTGAGGAGGAGGGAGGAACAGAGACCGGCCCTTCTCACCTGTGGTCAGGCCTGCACTTCCCGGGACAGAAGCTGAGATACCTCTGGTTCTTTCCTGACTCCGGAGTGACAGGGGCAGGCGAGGCATTCTGCGGGGGGGGGCGGGGGGGGGGGACCAGTTGGCGCCATCAGCGAGGGAGCCCACGTGCAGGGCCTAGGCCAAGGGCGGCTGCCTGGGTCAGGCCTCAGCCCCAGGCCTCAGCCCCAGGCCTCAAGCGCGCTGCTTTCCCTGCCCACTCGCCTCCTGCACATCCCCTCCCCTGCGGGACAGAGGAGTTCAGCCTTCTCTCTCTGGAGCCCCCCTCAGGGGTCCTCAGCTCGGTGGGAGGCAGGAGCACTCTTGGGAGCCCTGTGTGCGGAAGAGGCCGTCCAGATAGGAAGCACCAGCCCGGGACCTGCCTGGGGCCTCCCTCTCGCTTAGCACGCTCCCTGTGGGCCCAGGGTGCAGGCTGGCAGCCCCCACGACACCGTCCTCTGCCTGGGGGTTGCCCAGTGCCCTCTGCCCCCTGCCCCCTGCCCCCAGCCCTGCTCTCCCACTCTGGGAGGGGACAGCCAGCTCCTCCTCTCGACTCTGTGGCCCCGGGGCCACGGGGACACCCAGCACAACCCCGGGCAGCACCCAGCACCGGACTCTGCAGACACAGTGCGTGCCGTCAGTGGGCCAGGTGGAGCCAAAGCCCAGCCTCTCCGCCTCCCTGAAGACCCACATTCGTGGGTCCTGTGGGAGGGCCCACTCTGCGCCGCACCTGCCACCCTCCCACCGCACCACTCCTCATGCAAGGGGACAGCGGGCTGCTGGGACCATCCCCCTGGGCACTGAGTATCTGGGCCTGGCTCTCCTGCAGGGCCCCCGGCTCTGCAGGGAGCAGGACATGGGGAAGGCAATGTGCCTTTCTGGGCTGGAAAGCTCAGTGCCTGGGGAAGGACACGGAGCAGGGTGCCAAGGGGCAGAAGGGTCGGGGCCAGGACAAGAATGGCCGCAAGGCCATGAGGAGACACAAGGGGGCCACAGACCCAGAAGCCCAGCAAGGGCCCAGACAGGTCTGAGGCTTGTGAGGACTGGAAGGGACGTGCCCTGTGCCACCAGGCCCAGAGGTGGCCAGGGATTCTTGTCCCCCCACCCACGCCCCACCTGGCACAGGTCCAAGGTTCAGCACATGGTCAAGGATGTGGTTGGGGGCAAGAGGAGTGGCAGAGATGGACAGGGCAGTTGCCGGCACCCCCCCTTGGGGCAGGGGGTGGCTCTGGGTCCCCTGTCACAGCCAGGCGGCTGCTGGCCTGGTTGGGGCCTGCGCTGATTGATGGCCTTGCCCTCCGCTGAAGCCCCACCAGCGTCCCTGTACAAGGGAAAGCCACACCTGCTGGGGCCTACTTCTTGCCGAGTCCCCTGCCCCAGTTAGTGGGCCCTAAGGAGGGGACTGTCTCTCTCCGAGGCCATGGACCTGCCCAGGGCCAGGCCCTGTCCCCTCTGTGTGGGCCCTGCCTCAGTGGAGCCGCGGGAGCAGAGCTGCCTGGGGGCACACTTGCTGAGACTTCGTGAGGACTTCAGAGGGAGGCGGTGTGTTTGGTGGAGGTGGGCGTGCGTGCCTGCGGTGTCAAAGGCACCCACTTTGGGCACAGGAACCTGGGGCACCTGTTGTCATGGCCCAACCGAATGTTATCCCCAAGATTCAGCACCTTTCCATTCTTCAACCAGACCAGCTGGGGCTTGGGGATGTCCTAGGCCATGCCGGTGACCATGGCGCTGCTGCCAGGAGGCCTGAACAAGGACTGTGACCACCAGACAAGCAGGTGGGGTTAGGGGAGTGGAGGGGAGGGCGGTGCTGGCTGATGGGTAGGTGGCCCCGTGAGGCCCTGAGTCTTGTCCTCTCCTACCTCTCCCTCTCCCCATGCAGGTTCCCACTGGGGAAGACCAAGCCCAGGGCCCTCCCAGGCCGGCCTTGGGACTTGCCAGCGGGACACCCTGTGCCGGGTGCCAGTCACGGGGGCCCAGCCAATCAGCACAGACATAGACTCCCCTGTGCCAGGCACTTCGGAAATCGTGATGTTCCAGGCGCTCAGGACCTGCATGCCCGCCCCCCTCTGATGGAGCGGCCGTCCACAGGGAGGCCCATGGTCAGGGCCAGGAGAGGGCCGAGGGCTGGGGGCTCTGATGGCTGGGACAGGACGGCTGTGTACCCCGCGGTTCCAGGAGACGCGTGGCCACAGGTGGCCGGTGGCAGTGCACCCTGGCCCCACTGTCTGGCACACGGTGGGCATTGGATTCTGAGGCCCAGACATGATCTCGGGCTCCTGCGGCAGCCCTGAGGACTCCGCTGTGAGGGGAACAGCAAGCTGGAGGGGGGAACAGAGCTGCCCAGCTCTGTGCCCAGGACAACCTTCTGCTCCCAGTCTTCAGGTAAGTAGGCCTCAGAGCAGGGCTGGGCAGCTGCTGCTTTGTTCCAGGTTCTCAGAGAAAGAAGACGACTCGCCCAGGTGCTGTGCCAGGAGACCCCAGGGCTAAGGTTCGGGGAAAAGGAGGGCAGCAGCTCGGCGTGGCAGGAGACCCTCCCTCAGAAAGCAAGCCAGGCCCTCCTGAGAACTCAGTGATGTCCCAGCTGCTCAGGAGGGGTAGAAACATGTTTGAAATTCACTGCTATTTGGGGTTAAACCAAGTCTTCATTTATGCCATTGTCTCCCGTTTCACTAGGAGACTCGTCCAATCAGTGGGGGCTGCCATGTGCCTCGTCCTCACCCCGGAGCATGGCTACAAACTTTCAGAAAATACACCTTTGTTTTCCCTTACCTGGTCACCCCATTCTAATTTTGCACTTTGTATTTCATGCAACTTTGTAGCCTATCTTAAAACCTTTCTTAATGTACTTTTTTTTTTTAAGATTTTGTTTATTTGTTTGACACAGAGAGAGAGACCACAGGTAGGCAGAGAGGCAGACAGAGAGAGAGAGAGGGAAGCAGGCTCCCCGCTGAGCAGAGAGCCCGATGCGGGGGCTCGATCCCAGGACCCTGAGATCATGACCTGAGCCGAAGGCAGAGGCTTTAACCCACTGAGCCACCCAGGTGCCCCTTAATGTCCCTTTTTAAAGAACTTCTCATACAAAATTTTGTGTCTCTAAAGGGAAAGTTTCTCAAGAATGATAGAGTCTTACACATCTTTAAATAACCCTTGAGACCTACATTAGTTCTCCCTTTCTCCCTCCCTCCTTCCTTTCTTCATCCATCTATCCCATAAGGAGATACCTAGGACCGGCTCCAGGCCGGGCACCTCTCCTTCGGCCGAGACCATCCTGGAATGCACTGGCCTTGGCCAAGGAGGCTCCCGGGGTCAGACTGTTGGTGGTCGAGGCAGAGCCCCGGCCCAGGAGTCACCGCGGGGCCTTCGCACCTGCCGGGACCTGCGCCCACCCAGACGCCTCCCGCCCGCCTGAGGCAAGTGCTTGTGCGGGAGGGAGAAGCGAGCGCCGAGAGGGGAGTCGCTGGCCCCACGCCAAGCGGAGGAGACGACCCTGGAGGCTTCGCCCCGCTCTCCCCAGGGGCGTGCGTGAGCCGCAGCCCACGGTTCGGGGCCTTGGTCCTCAGCTCCAGCCGCTGGGGAAGAGCCACGCGGACCCCAGCTCCTTCCCTGACCTTTCCCAGCAGGTGCCTCTTCCTCCCGGCAGCCTCTGGGGACCAGGCGCCCCCCGGCCCGGCCGCTGGTGCGGGGGGGCGGGAGGCGCCCGCCAGGCTTCCCTCTGCCCTTGGGGGGAGCTCCTGGCCCCCGCCCGTGCCCGCAGTTTCTGGAGACGCGCCCGCTGCCCCCTCAGTGTCCGCGCGAAGGCGACACGCCCTTCGGTGACCCGACGCCGCGGGACCGGCCTGTCTCCGCTTGGCCCGCACGCGGGGCCGCCCGGGGGTCTCCTCCGCACCCCAAAGAGCAGACGTGCCCCGCCCCGGCCGCCGCCCCAGGTCCAGCCTCGGACCGAGGCCACGCGCGGTCACCTCGGGCCTCGCCGGCGTCCCTCGGCCTCGGCCGTCCCCGCCCTGCCCGCGCCTCTCCGCTCCCGCTGCGACCCTCGGCCGCGGGCAGCTCACCCCGAGCCCCGGCCCGCGCGGGTCGCCGGTGACGGACCCTCTCCTCCGCCCGCGGCTCTCCTCCCGCCGCCCGACAGCTCGGAACGCCCCAAAGCCCGGGCGCACCCCCAGGCCGGCCGCACCCTGTCCCGGGCCCCGCTCAGCCCCGGGGGGACACGCTCCGACCCCCGCCTGGCTCGCAGCTCCGCGTGCGGGGGGGGGGGGCATCCGCTCATGCAGAAACGGAGGCCCCCGCCGCCCCCCGCCCCCGACCGCGCACCGGGAGCTGGTGACCCCTCTCCGCCCGCGTGGGTCCTGGGTGTTGGCAGAAGTGGGGCCGACCTGCGGCAGGGGGACCCCCCACAGGCCCCCGGAGGCTGAATCCCAGAGCCCCGGCTCCGCCTCTGCCCCTTCCTGCTGACCTCGGCCCTCTTCAGCCTGCTGCCTGCGGTCTGTGACTTTCCGGAGCCCCGAGCACTTGGCCTTCCTCCCTAAGAAACACTTAAAATTGGGGCCGCCCGGGGGGCTCCGTTGGTGAAGCGCCCCACTCTGGGCTTCGGCTCCGGTCATGATCTCAGGGTCCTGAGAGGCGTCTGTGCTCAGTGGGGAGCCTGCGGGAGACTGTCTCCCCCACCCCCCACCCCCTGCCATCCCCCCCAGGCTCACATACACCCCTCCCCTACTCACCCATGCACACACACTCACTTTCCCGCTCTCTAAAATAAATAAATATTTTTTAAAAACACACAAGGGGTGCCTGGGTGGCTCAATTGTTAAACATCTCCCCTTGGCTCAGGTCATTATCCCCTGCACTGGCCTCCCTGCTTGGAGGGAAGCTGGCTTCTCCCTCTCCCACTCCCCATGCTTGTGTTCCCTCTCTCACTGTGTCTTTCTCTGTTACATAAATCAAATCTTTCTTTTTTCTTAAGATTCCATTTATTTATTTGACAGAGAGCACAAGCAGGCAGAGAGGCAGGCAGAGAGAGGGGGAAGCAGGCTCCCCGCTGAGCAGAGAGCCGGATGTGGGGCTCGATGGATCCCAGGACGCAGAGATCATGACCTGAGCCGAAGGCAGAGGCCTTAACCCACTGAGCCATCCAGATGCCCCAAATAAATAAAACCTTTAAAAAAAAAACAACTAAAAACATTTAAAATTGTATTTTATAGGAAAGCCTGGATGGCTCAGTCGGTAGAGCCTGTGGGTCTTGAATTCACAATTCTGAAATTAAGAGTCAAGACTTGAAATCAAGACTCGATTTCAGGGTTGTGAATTCAAGACCCACGCTGGGAGGAAAACTTACTTAAATACACACACACACACACACACACACACATAATTGTATTTTATAATTTAATTGGTATAAGAACAAATATAATCCATTTTTATATATTCAATATTATATTCATTATTATTATTATATATTCATAATTATGTTTTTCCCTCTGATTTTTTAAAAAGATTTTATTTATTCATTAGACAGACAGAGATCACAAGTAGGCAGAGACACAGGCAGAGAGAGAGGAGGAAGCAGGTTCCCCGCGGAGCAGAGATCCCAGGACCCTGTGATCATGACCTGAGCCAATCGCAGAGGTTCAACCCACTGAGCCACCCAGGCGCCCCTTCCTTCTGATTTTAAAGAAACTTAGAATAAAACATTTTTGTGGGCCCCAGCAAGTGCTCTGGTCCCTAGGCACTGGGTGCCCCCTGGACCTGCTCTGGGCAATCCTGTGCCCCAGGGATGCCCCCATGCCATCCCATCCCCCACCCCTAGTCACTTATTCACCCTCTGTTCCCCGGCCCCGCCAGCTCTCCAGCCGCCCGGGAGGATTCTGGGGCATGCTGTGGAGCTCTTAGGCTCAGGAAGGGGGACTCCAACACGGGGACAGGGCAGCAGGGGGCAGGGAGCCCTCTGGCATCAGGGTGGCACTGCTGTCCTTGGCCAGGACCGGCCCATCCCACCGCCAGGGAAGGGACATGGGCATGTCCCCCGTTGCCCCCCTCACCCTGGCTACACCTGGCGGAGTAGCACCAGCTCTGAGGCTGCAGTGTGGCCTGAGGGGACAGCAGGGGAGGCCTGGGCATGGTGGCCCTCCCGGACCCACTGCCTCCTCTCAGTTTCGACTGTCTCCCAGCCTGGGTGAGGCTAGAGGATGCAGGACTTCACCCCGGGGGCCTTGGGACAGCAAGGGAGGGGAGCAGGGCCGGGCAGTGTGAGGAGCAGGCCTGGGCCAGCCGCTGCCTGGCTTGTGGGGGGAAGGCCAGGCCTGGCTGGCCACCACGACTGCTGGCCCTTTCAGCCTGTCCTGGCAATGCAGAGGGGGTGGGACAGGCACAATGCTGAGGTCAGGGGCCCTGGTGTGGGCATTGTGCTCCCTGGGGTACCAGGGGGTCGGCTCCCCCCACTCCTGCCATGCCATCTGTGTGTCCCAGCGGGGCCAGCTTCCCAGGACTCCTGGCTCTTCCCCTCCCCCTCCCACCGCCAGGACCTTGGCTGGCAAAGGGAAGGCACACACCTACACTCACACATTCACAGACACACACACTCGGACTAGAATCCCAAGCCCACAGACCACCCCATGTTCCAGACACAGTTAGGTTTCGTCCCGGATACACACTCCCATAGACCAGGCACACGCCACACATATGGATTTCCCTCCAGATTCGGTCACAAATACACGAGCACAGGGCAACAGACACCAATGGCGGGACCTCTGAGCTGCGTGAGCAGAGCTGGGAACTCACATGCATAGACCCCCTTATCATACACACCCTCACACATGGCTCAGCCCGCAAGGCCAGGCTGCAACCCGCCCAGCAGACTGGGGGCTGGGGGGGCAGGAAGACGTGGTCTTTAAGGGCCCAGAGCCTACAGGCCCCGGACTCAGGCAGCCTTGATACCCTCAGGGACCGACCTCTGTTGGGAAACCTCTTGGTCCCTGCCTTTCCGAGACCCTCGGTCTGACATCCCGTCCAAGCCACGCACCAGCAGGACCCCCAGCTCCCTTCCCCGCCCCCACTCCGGCAGCCCCAGAGCACAAGTCCCCACTCTCCAGAGGCCCTCGCTCCTCACAGCTCCTCCCTGCATGCGCCTGTCCTTCCAGCTTGCCACCCCCTCCACCGACACCCTCCAGGGCTTCTGCACCCCCCGGCCCCCACTCTTCTCTGGAGCCCTCATTGCCTGTACCCTAGCCCCCGAGGGGCGGCAGGAGCACCTCCAGGCCCGTGGCCTTGCTGGCCCGGCCCTTCAGCCTCCAGTCACTCCTCAAGAAGCCCTCGTATTCTGTCTTCAGCCTGAGGGGGCCCCGGGCTGGGGGCAGCCCCCCCGGGCCCACACTGTGGGGCTCTGGCCTTGCTTTGGAAGCCTGGGATCTGCTGCCCCACCCCCAGGTCTGGGGTAGAGCCTGGAGGCTGCTGCCCTTGGTAGGTCCTCTCTGGAGTTGGGTCTCTCGCTGCGTTCAGCCTGTGCCCCCTCCCCACTCCTATCCGCACTATCCCCTCCTCCTGGGGCCAGGACCCAGACCCCCCGACAAGTGGGGCAGGGAAAGGAGAGTAGGTGGGGGCCCATGGCAGAAGGGAAAAGTTGGGCAAGTCAAGCCCGCCCCTTCCCAGCCTCCTGAACCCTCTCCTAGCCCATGAGACACCTCTTTGCCCTGCCCAACATTGCTGAATGAGACTGGAGTTCCAGGGAGCTGGGGTATCTGCCCCTCTGGGGACCCGGTGTCCAAACAGGAGTGGCTGAGAGTCTGATTTGGGGGTCCAGGGAGGGGTGCAAGGCCCCCTCCCAGCAGAGAGCCATCTCGGGGTGCTGAGCCAGCGCCCAGTGTGGGGGCCTCACCTCACTAGTACGGTCAAGGCCCCACCCTCTCTGGTCACGGTGTCACATTCCAAAGCCCTTGTGTCTATTCTCCTGGAAACAATGGGTCGAGGCCATCAGGGGCCCGGAAGCCACCAGCCACCCACTCCACCCCCCCATTCCACAGAGAGGAAGGAGGCCTAGACTCCCTCTCCTTGCCAAACTGACCATTTAAAACCCGCAGACAGTGGGGCTAGCCTCCCGCCAAAGGAGCCTGGGGCTCAGAAAGGGACTGATCTGAGCTACTTCTGCATAACTTCCCCCACTCAGCTGCAGGCCCCCCCAAATAGCAGAGCTTCTGGAAAGATATTGGGGGAGGGGGGAGTCTCTGTGAGAGGCTACGGAGGAAAAAACAGGGGTGGGGGAATCCTGCTGGGGCAGAACTCAAGCCCAGGAGCTCTGGCCCTTCTAGCCCTGAGCCCCCTCCCTCGCCTCTCTCCCCTCGACATCTCTGCTGGCCGCCCCGCCTCCGTCCTGTGCCTCCAAGGCTGGGGCTGCCCCTGAACAGGGACTGTGTGGGGGGGCCCAACTGGCTGGCGGCCTCCTGCCCAGCCCCTCTCCCTGGGCCTTCCACACCGGCCCTGAAGCTCCATCCCCCAGGCTCCCGGGTGGGGGCCGGGCAGCCTTCTGGGCCCCACACCAAGGAGACAGTTGGGGTCCAGATTGCTTACCAGCTGGGGATCCTCCGAGGAAATGGGGGGCACCTGTGTGAGAGAAACCGCCTCTCTTCGTGCCTGGGACGGGTACATGTCGGGGGCTGAGGACGGAGTGTGGCCCCTGCCCCCGGCCTCTCCCCCTCGGGGTCTCCCCCGCACCCGGCGGCCCAGGAGAGGACGTCCCCTCAGCGGCCTCATCACCACTGACTCGGGCCTCCAGCAGGACCTCCAGAATAAAGCACGACGAGGGCAGGAGGCCTGGGTACCCGTCAGTAACCAGCCATGGTGCCTGGGGCTGGCGTCCCTCACCTCGGAGACTACCGCCCACCCAGGAAGGAGGAGGACACTGGCCCTCGGGGTCAGGGAGGAGCACCTGGGGACCACATACTTCAAGGGCCGAGCATACACCTCTTCTTCTCCTCTTACCCTTCTCCTGTCTGTCTGTCATTGATCATCTACTTACTATCCATCAATCTGTCATCTGGTCAATAAGCTCTGCCCTCAGCTTGGGGCTTGAATTCACGACCCTGAGACCAAGAGCTGTTGCTGCACCGACAGAGCCGGCCAGGTGCCTCTCCTCTTCTTCCATTTTTTTTTTAATTTTTATTTATTTATTTGACAGATGGAGATCACAAGTAGGCAGAGAGTCAGGGAGAGAGAGAGGAAGGGAAGCAGGCTCCCCGCTGAGCAGAGAGCCCGATGTGGGGCTCGATCCCAGGACCCTGAGATCATGACCTGAGCAGAAGGCAGAGGCTTAACCCACTGAGCCACCCAGGGGCCCCAGTAAATAAAATCTTAAAAAAAAAAAAAAAAGAATTATTTGACTGTGGGCATCTGGGGGCTCCATCAGTTGCACATCTGCCTTCAGCTTGGGTTGTGATCCCAGGGTCCTGGAATCGAGTCCCGCATTGGGCTCCCTGCTTGGCAGGAAGCCTGCTTCTGCCTCTGCTGCTCCCCCTGCTTGTGTCCCCTCTCTCACTGTGTTTCTCTCTGTCAGATAAATAAATAAAATCTTAAAGAAAATTTTTATTTAGGGGTGCCTGGGTGGCTCAGTGGGTTAAAGCTTCTGCCTTTGGCTCAGGTCATGATCTCAGGGTCCTGGAATCGAGCCCCACGTCGGGCTCTCTGCTCAGCGGGGAGCCTGCTTCCTCCTCTCTCTCTGCCTGCCTCTCTGCCTGCCTGTGATCTCTGTCAAATTAAAAAAAAATTATTTATTTGAAAGACAGAGTACCAGTGGGGGGGAGGGGAGAGGGCAGAGGCAGAGGGAGAAGCTCGATCATCCCAGAACCCCCAGAACTGGAGCCAAACACAGAGGCTTCACTGACTGAGCCACCCAGGTGCCCCCAGAGTTAACTTTGTCAGTCCCAGCACCTTTGAGAATTTGAGGACAGCTTCCTCCAGCTGCCCAAGGAGCTGCGCTCACATTCCCTGTCCATCTGCCTTCGCCCCAGGTTGGGAAGTGTTGTCTCAGGGATAGAACCCCCACCGCAGGATAGATTTGCCAGAGCCCCTCTCCCCTCCTCCTTGCCCACAGTTCCCAGGCTTTTCTGGAAAGACTTCCCTGGAATGTCTCAGCATCAGGTGAATCCCTCAGAGGAGCCCTCCAGGGCACTGGGACCTTGTCTCTTTCTCTCCCCAAGTCTCTCCTCCCAGCCAGCACCTCTGTGGCTCCCCAGGTCCCTTTTCCTGCCCCTCTTTCCCTACCTCCCCAACTGCAGCACAGACTGATCCCTGGAACCTGCGGATACAAGGCAAGGGAGAGGGCAGGTGCTCATCCCCTGACCTTAAAATAACGACATGGTCGCATTATCCTGGTCCTTCAGGTGGGCACGAGGTACTTGTAAGGGTCCTTAAACGTGGGGCGCCTGGATGGCTCAGTGGGTTAAAGCTTCTGCCTTCGGCTCAGGTCATGGTCTCAGGGTCCAGGGATCGAGCCCCGCATCGGGCTCTCTGCTCTGCGGGGAACCTGCTTCCTCCTCTTTCTCTCTGCCTGCCTCTCTGCCTACTTGTGATCTCTCTCTGTCAAATAAATAAATAACATCTTTAAAAAAAAAAGGGGGTCCTTAAACGTGAAGAGGCCGGCAGCAGTCAGAGGGGAAAAGGTCAGAGCAGTGTGAAGGACCCAAGGAGGCAGAGGAGAGGGAGGGAGCCAGCACGCAAGAAGCTCTAGGAGGAGGAGATCGACACTGAGCCTCCAGAAGGGACCCGAGGTCTTGGCCAGAACTGGCTGATGTCCAGCCTGCAGAGCGGCAGAACTACAGACTCACTGCTTCTAGGCCGCGGCCTTGGAGGCCATTTGTCACAGCAGCGAACGGAAGACTCAGCCGGACCGCCGTCTGCTCTGTCGTATCTCGCGTCTGGTGTGGGTTTGTGCCCCCTCCGCCGGCCTGGGCCTGTGAGCTCCATGAGGTCCGGGGCTCTGCGCGCTGCTGCCCTGAGCCCAGAGCCTGGAGCACAGGATGTCGGATCAGGGGCAGATGGAAGCAGAGCCCCGCAGCCTTGAACACCCAAGCCCAGAGCTTCCCTTCCCCCGGCCGCCCTGCCCCTGCCCCTGCCCCTGTGAGGACTGAAGCCGCCTTCCCCTAGTTCACCCCCACTTCCCACCCAGGTCAGCCCAAGCCTGTGCCATCTTGGAGAGAGTCCCCCTCTCTCTGGGCTCTCAGGCCCTCAGGGTCATGTCCCAACTCATCCAAGTTCCTTACAGGGGTCCCCAGGACCTAGTCCCAGGCACTCCCACGCTCCCTGCTAGTTAGTGGGGCTTCGCAGGGTCTGTTCCCTCTGCTGGGTGCACCTCACCTTGTCTTCCCTCTTGCTTTGCTGAAGCATTCCCAAATCAATCTCAGACATCCTCTCATTCCACACCTATGTACTCACATATATATATATATATATATATATATTTTTTTTTTTTTAAGATTTTATTCATTTATTTGAGAGAGAGAGAGTGAAAGAGAGCATGTGAGGGGAGAAGGTCAGAGGGAGAAGCAGACTCCCCGTGGAGCTGGGAGCCCAATGTGGGACTCGATCCCGGGACTCCGGGATCATGACCTGAGCCGAAGGCAGTCGCCCGACCAACTAAGCCACCCAGGTGCCCTCACATATATCTTTTTAAAAATAAACCTTTCTTTAATAACCACTATGTCACTATCACATCTAATGAAGGTAACAATTTTTTTTTAAAGATTTCTTATTTATTTGACAGACAGAGATCATAAGTAGGCAGAGCAGCAGCAGAGAGAGAGAGGAGGAAGCAGGCTCCCCGCGGAGCAGAGAGCCCGATGCGGGGCTTGATCCCAGGACCCTGGGATCATGACCTGAGCCGAAGGCAGAGGCTTTAACCCACTGAGCCACCCAGGCGCCCCTTCTTTTTTTTTTTTTTTAACTTTTTTTTTTAATTAAAGATTTTTATTTATTTATTTGTCAGAGAGAGCGCGAGTGAGCACAGGCAGACAGAGTGGCAGGCAGAGGCAGAGGGAGAAGCAGGTTCCCTGCCAAGCAAGGAGCCCGATGTGGGACTTGATCCCAGGACGCTGGGATCATGACCTGAGCCGAAGGCAGCCGCTTAACCAACTGAGCCACCCACGCGTCCCTAAACTTTTTTTTTTAAAGCAAACTCTACCCCAATGTGGGGCTTGAACTCACAACCCCAAGATCAAAAGTGGCATACTCCACTTGCAGAAAAATGAAATTGGACCATTTCCTTACACCACACACGAAAATAGACTCAAAATGGATGAAGGACCTCAATGTGAGAAAGGAATCCATCAAAATCCTTGAGGAGAACACAGGCACCAACCTCTTCGACCTCAGCCGCAGCAACATCTTCCTAGGAACATCGCCAAAGGCAAGGGACGCAAGGGCAAAAAGGAACTATTGGGATTTCATCAAGATCAAAAGCTTTTGCACAGCAAAGGAAACAGTTAACAAAACCAAAAGACAACTGACAGAATGGGAGAAGATATTTGCAAAAGACATATCAGATAAAGGGCTAGTGTCCAAAATCTATAAAGAACTTATCAAACTCAACACCCAAAGAACAAATAATCCAATCAAGAAATGGGCAGAG
>PISX010007251.1:0-90524 GCA_004024625.1 Mellivora capensis | reverse complement strand
GTTTCGCTTTCAGGAGCTTTTGTTCCCTGAACACTTTCTTTAGAGTTCCGGAGGACGGGCATGAAAATGGCGACCTCCCAATCTCCGGCCTGGAGGAGCTGAGAGCTCGGGGCCCCACCCGTCAGTGTGCCCTCAGAGAAAAGCGCTCAGTCACTCCCATCTCCCTGGCCTCTGGCTGCTCTCTGAGCTCACCCAGCCTGGGACCAGTTCAAGGTAACACTGAGCTGAGAGCTCTCTCCTCAGTTCTGTCTCTGTAGCCAGCTTCCCTGCTCTAATACCTGCGAGCTCTGCGAAACTTAGACACCCCCGATTCTTCTGTGACCCTGCGGGACCTGGGGCCATGCTGACCCCGTGTGGGCTTCACCCCGGTTAAGCCTCTGGAGTGATGTCCAGATCAGACTTTTAAAAGTCTTGATTTAGTTCTCCGTTGCTTCGCCGATTGCCGGGAGCCAGCCCCTCCCCCCACGGTCTATCTTCTTGTTGCTTTGGATTCACTTCTCCACCGGTCCTACCTTTCAGAAAGTGGTCGATTTTCTGTTTCTAGAATTGCTGTTCTTCTCTTCGATCTCCCGTTGGATTTGGAGGTGTTTGCAATGGTTTGATAAGTTATCTAGCTGATCTCCTGCTGCCTGATATAGTCTCAGCCTGCTACTTCTCTGCCATCTTGACTCCTCCATCCTCCCCACTGGATATTCTTTCCTGCCTTGTGGGATATTAATTGACCATAGAGTTGTGGTTTGTTTCCGGCTTTTCTATTCTGTTCTGTTGATCTATGTATTTATTTTTGTGCCAGTACCATACTATTTGGTTAACTACAGCTTTGTAATATAACTTAAAATCCAGAATTGTGATGCCTCCAGTTTTGCTTTTCTTTTTCAAGTTTGCTTTGGCTAGCTGGGACTTTTGTGGTTCCGTGCAAATTTTAGGATTGTTTGTTTTAGGTCTATGAAAAATGCTGTTGGTATTTTGACAGGGATTGCATGAAATGTGTGAGTTGCTTTGGGCAGTAAAGACATTTTAACAATATTTGTTCTTGCAATCCATAGAGCATGGAATGTTTTTCAATTTGTGTCATCTTAAATTTCTCTCATCAGTGTTTTATAATTTTCAGACTATAGGTCTTTAACCTCTTAGGTTAGGTTTATTCCTGTGTGTCTTACTGTTTGGTACAATTGTAAATGAAATTGATTACTTAATTTTTAATTCTGCTGCTACATTATTGGTGAATAGAATTCAAGAGCAATCTGTGCATTGCTTTTTATCCTGGGACTTTACAATTTGCTTTTCAGTTTAGCAGTTTTTGGGTGGAGTCTTTCAGGTTTTCTATATAGAGTTTTATACCATCTGTACATAGTGAAAATTTGAATTCTTCCTTGCTGATTTGGATGCCTTCTATTTATTTTTGTTGTCTGTTTGGTGTGGCTAGGATTTGTAAATACTAGTGGTGAGCATAGACCTCCCTGTCTTGTTCCTGACCATAGAGGAAAAGCACGTGGTTTTTTCCGTATTGAGGATGATATTAGCTGGGGATGGCCTTTATTATGTTGAGGTATGTTCTCTCTAAGGCTGCTTTGCCTGGTTTTTAACAAGAATGGACGTCATGCTTATCAAATGCTTTTTCTGCATCCATTGAAATGATCGTATGGTTCTTTTTATTAATGTGGTGTATCATGTTGATTGATTTGTGAATACTGAACCACTTTTGCAACCCAGAAATAAATCCCACTTGATCATTGTGAATGATTGTTTTAATATACTCTTAGATGGTTTTATAATATTTTATTGAGAAATTTTGCATCCATGTTCATCAGGGATATTGGTGTATAGTTTTCTTTTTTAGTTGCATCTTCATCTGATTTTGATATCAGGGTAATTCTGATTTCATAGAATGAATTTGGACGTTTTCCTTCTTTTTTCTATATTTTTAGAATAGCTTGAGAAGAGACATTAACTCTTCTTAAATGTTTGATAGAAATTGCCTGTGAAGGGACGCCTGGGTGGCTCAGTCGGTTGAGCAGCTGCCTTCGGCTCAGGTCATGATCCCAGCGTCCTGGGATCGAGTCCCACATCGGGCTCCTTGCTCGGCAGGGAGCCTGCTTCTCCCTCTGCCTCTGCCTGCCACTCTGCCTGCCTGTGCTCGCTCACTCTCTCTCCCGCTCTCTCTGACAAATAAATAAATAAAATCTTTAAAAAAAAAAATTAAAAAAAAAAAAAAAAAGAAATTGCCTGTGAAGCTATCTGGCCCTGGACTTCTGTTTCTTGGGAGCTTTTTGATGGCTAATTCAATTTTTTCCTCTTGTTACTGGTTTGTTCAAGTTTCTATTTTTTCCTGTTTCAGGAAGAAATATGGATAAGAGAATATTACCATTACCACAAGGATCATTCTGTCTTCTTCTTATTTGTCAATCTCCCTGTCCCACAGTAAGGACTCTGGCCCCCAGCATTAGCCATTTATTTACATACTTGTTCTTTTTCAGTATATATGCAAAGCAGTATCATGATTGTTAACCTATACACTCATGTGAACTACAGTATACTGCCTATGTAAAGTTTCTTTTGCTTTTAGACTTAAAACTCCACTCATTTCCAAAGTTACTTAGGTCAGTATTCTTTTTCTCCAAATCCTTCATTGAGTTATTTCATGTATTTGTAATATTGGTAGGCTGTTTTGTTACATTCTCTATTCCATGCAAGGATCCCATAACATTCTAAATGACTTTAAAAAATTGTTTACACTAAGATTCATTTTTTTGTCCTAAATTCTATGGGTTTTAACAAAAGTGTAGTGTTAGAGATCAATGATTAAGGTGTTGTATAAGAGTTTTACATCAAAATTATTTGTGCTTTAACTATATTATCCACCCCCTCTTCCCAAACCCATAGGAACCACTGATTGTTTTGTTTGTTTGTTTTTGTTTTCTTTTTTACCTTTCTTACAGTTTTCTTTTTTCACAGTGGGATTTAATTGAGAGCATAACGATGTAGTCTTTTTTAGACTGGCTCCATTCACATTTTTTTCAGGTTTTAGTGTGTACATAAGTTTTGAATAAATTGGGTGAACACCTAGGGACATGACTGCTGGGTCATGAATTCAGACTATATTTTGCTTTATAAGAAACTATCAAAGTATTTTTCAGATAGTTTTACTATTTTGCAGTCTCACTAACAAAGAAAGTGTCTATTGTTCCTCATTCACTAATTATTTTATAAATGTTTATAATACCATGATTAAATCTCAGTCTTTGGGGTGCCTGGGTGGCTCAGTGGGTTAAGCCGCTGCCTTCGGCTCAGGTCATGATCTCAGGTCATGATCTCAGGGTCCTGGGATCGAGTCCCGCATCAGGCTCTCTGCTCAGCAGGGAGCCTGCTTCCCTCTCTCTCTCTGCCTGCCTCTGTATACTGTGATCTCTCTCTGTCAAATAAATGAATAAAATCTTTAAGAAAAAAAAAAATCTCAGTCTTTGATGGACCTGTATCCATAGGCTGTGGCCTTCACAAGTATTTCTTACATTTTCCATCATTGCTGAAACAGGAAAGCTCCGATACACTGTAATGGTAGAGCTGCCCCTCTCTTAATTAGGTTAAGGCTCTGGTGAACTCTTTCCTTTGGCAAGTAGCCCTGTGTTACAGAGTATCCTCCAGGAATATTTCACCATGTTACTCTCCTTTCTCCTTGCTGGAGATCTTTCTTGACTCCTTGCTATGAGAACCTGTTGGGATTCCTGGAGGTAAATCCCAGGAAAATTTGGGGGGTATCCCTAAGACTGCCTTCCCTAACAGTTTCTCATTGTCACTCAAGTCTATAGTCAGCCTCTAACAATTAATCCAATATACCATTTAGATGTTCCTATCAGTTTATGGCTCCACTGGCATTTGCTCTAAGTAGGCTGATCTCTCAGCAGGCTATTGTGACTCCTTAAATTTACCTATCTCTCAAGAATTCACAATGTGATTATCTCATTTTTATGGTCAGTCTAAAAAAAGTCATTGGTTTCCCATTTGTTCAGCTTTCTCTGGTATCAAGGATGGGAATGACAACTGTCAAGCTCTTTACATGTTAAAGCTGACACTGGAAGTATTAAGACTACTGACTTTAAAATGGCACTATTCGGGACGCCTGGGTGGCTCAGTTGGTTAAGCGGCTGCCTTCGGCTCAGGCCATGATCCCAGCGTCCTGGGATCGAGTCCCGCATCAGGCTCCTTGCTCGGCGGGGAGCCTGCTTCTCCCTCTGACTCTGCCTGCCACTCTGCCTGTGCTCGCTCTCTCTCCCTCTCTCTCTGACAAATAAATAAATTTTAAAAAATGGCACTATTCATTATTCATCTTTATTAATGAAGATGAACAGAACTTGGATTTGAAAGTAAAGGGATTCAGTTGTGTTTTCTTTATTGTATGCCTTAGGAATTTATTAACCACTTCCATACAATTTTTGAAAATTTAATTGATAAACTTGCTTAAAAACTATCAAGTAATCTAACCCCGGGGTGTCCCAGTTGTAATCAAACTACTCTAAATGGAATTAATGGAATAGAATCAAACTACCTAATAGCCAACCCTCTGATAGAGATGTGTTTAATAACAATTATTTGTCAACAAAGAATACCATATGGTAGGCATGTTTTTGTTTTGTTTTGAATTGCCAGCTTAGCATCCTTTTCTACTTCTCTGGTTATAGAATTTTTCTTACATGTAGCCAAAGTAAGAGTTCCTTAAGTTCCCCTCCTCCCCTTTTTTTAATAGTCTAATATGACCTTGGCTATGGCTCAAGGATGAAAAGATGGTCTAGGCCTAGCCAGTGATAGTCTGCCTTAGAACTTTCAATTGCCTCCTAGGAGGCAGGAAATATTCTTGCTTCTTCAGAGGAAGTTTCTCTGTGAGTCAAGCAATGGCAGAGGAAAGCAGAGCCAAGAGTTAGAGCAAGACGAATCCTGATGAGTGAATGAATAAGATCTGGCCTTGCAGAAGCTCCTAGAAATTTTTGTTATGTGAATCCACTAAGTCTCTGTAGTGTTTAAGTAAATTTGAGTAAGGTTTGTGACTAATGTATGGTTTTGATTTATACCAGTCTCTGGATATTAGAGACAGTCTTCTAAAATCAATTTTGTTTTATAAAATTGTCCTTTAAATATTTAAAACAAACAGGCTTGGATACTGCATGGACCAAATGGAGTTCTTTATATAGGTGAACATTGTAAAAACTTTGCTTTCCAAAACTTTCTTAAAATAACATATTGAAAACATTAACTCAAAAAGATATTCACCCCTATGTTCACTGTAGCATTATTTACAATAGCCAAGATACCAGAACTGTTACTCATATTGTTGATGAGTAAATGGATAAAGAAATTGTAACACACACACACACACACACACACACACACACACACACATAATGTAAAGGTATGTATAATTTAGCCATTAAAAAAAGGTAAAATCTTGACATTTGCATCAGCCTGGATGGACTTTGAGGGCATTATGCTAAGTGAAATAAGTCAGACAGAGAAACACAAATACCATATGACCTCTCTTATATGTGGAACCTAACAATACAAACAAACAAACAAACAACAAACTCATAGATACAGGGGACTAATGGGCTGTTAATAGAAATGGGGGTCAGGGGTGGGAGAAATATGTAAATTGCTGTTCTGGTTTAAATAAATTGAATTAAACAACAATACATAAGAACTGAACTCTATACTGAAATTTTAATATAGTCCACTTAGATTTTATAATGTTGCTTTAATGTGAAATGAATTGGATATTGATTATTATGTGGTTGTTAATCATCTTATAAAAAACCTAATATCATTATTTGTTAGGGGCAAATTAAAACCACAATGAGATTTATACTACTATGTGCCTATTAGTATAAAGACTGACAATGACACATCAAGGAGACCAGAATGCTTACCCCTTGCTGATGGATGTATATATTGTGCAACCACTTTGGTAAACAGTCTGGCAGTTTCTTTTCTTTTCTTTTAAGATTTACTTATGTATTTGAGAGATAATGCTTGGAATGGGGCTAGAAGGGAAGAGCGGAGGGAGTGGGAGAGAGAAACTTAAGCAGACTCTGCACTGAGCTCAGAGCCTGACACAGGGCTTGATCTCATGATCCTGAGATCACAACCTGAGCCAAAACCAAGAGGTGGATGCTTGACTGATTGCACCACCAAAGTGTCCCTGGCAGTTTCTTAAAAAGCCATAGACTGACCATATGACTCAGCCATATTTTATTAGATATTTACTGAAGAGAAATGAAAGTATATGTCTATACACAGACTTGTACATGATGATCAATAGCACCTTTATCTAATCATCAAAAACTATAAGTAACCCAAATATTCATTAGTACATGAATGGGTAAACAAATTATGGTATAGTTCTAAAATGGGATACCTAGTAATAATAAAGAATGAACTATTGAACACATGCAACAATGTGAGCAAAATTAAAAATAAGTTTGTTGGTAGAAAGTAGAGGATAAAAAATGAGTATCTGCTGTATGATTCTAGTTATATAAAAATTTAGAAAATACAGAATATCCCATAGTGACAGAGAATGAATAAGTGAATACCTGGGGGTGCGGGAGGGAGGAATTACAAAGTGACTTGAAGAAATTCTTGGGGGTGATATGTTCATAGTCTTGATTGTGGTGACAGATTCATGGGTATACCCATATCTCAAAACATACCAGATTATACATTTTATTTATTTTAATTTTTTAAAATATTTTATTTATTTATTCATGAAAGACAGGGAGAGAAACAGAGGCAGAGGGAGAAGCAGGCCCCCCACTGAGCAAGGAGCCCAATGTGAGACTCAGTCCCAGGACTGTGGGATCAGAACCTGAAACAAAGGCAGACACTTAACTGACTCGGCAATTCAGGTACCCCCAGATTGTACATTTTAAATATGTGCACTGTATTGTATGTCAATTATATGTCAATAAAGCTGCTAAAATAACAATAAAAATAAGAAACCGAAAGGACTATGTTGATAGAGGAGCAAGAACAATATTCAGTAAGAAACAATAATAGGGCATCTGGGTGACTCAGTTGGTTAAGAATCTGCCTTCTGCTCAGGGCATGATCCCAGGGTCCTGGGTTTGAGCCCCACATCAGGATCCCTGCTCGGCGGGGAGTCTGCTTCTCCCTCTCCTGCTTCCCTTGCTTGCATTCTCTCTCTCGCTGTCTGTCAAATAAATACATAAAATATTTTTAAAAATACTAGTAGAGATTCTTGTAAGGGCTTTGCCTATAAAAAGGGAAATTAATGCTAGAAGGAAGGAGAATATAATTGTGTGCATTGGCACACTCTTACATATAGATATAGATATAGATAAAGATATCGATAGATAGATATAAAATTGACTAACACATTTCTTTTTTTTTTTCTATTTGGAACACAAAGGTATGCATCTTCAATGCAGATGTTAAGTATTATGATGTATTTGCATTATCTCATATAATCCTTACACCAGTCCTACAAAACATGCATTAATATCCCCCTTTGGAGATGATACACTGAGGCTCAGAGGGGTTAAGAAACTTGCTAAAGATGCTGGTAAATGAGCAAAGACAATATTCAAAGCTTGTTTGGCTGACTTCTTGTTAGGGTGACATTTTCATTTTAATATGAAATGTGGGGAATCATTGGCCCAGAGCTATTAGAATATTTTTGGTAGTGATATTTTTATAATATATACATACATACAAATACACACATACATGTGTAAAGATATACTCACATACATGTATACATACCTATACATATATATATTCATATACCTATACATATATATACATACATATGTGTGTGTGTGTATATATATATATGTGTGTGTATATATATATATATATATATATAAAATATGTATGTGATATTGGCCACTTACTGTGGTTCCCGGTAACCAACAACTCCTTCTCCTGATTCCACTCTCACAACCTATATTACTTGGGGTGGCAACAGGAAATGGACCACTCAAATTAGTATAAATGGAGACAATTTGGTAAAAGAGTGACCTTTGGTTGAGGCACACAGTTTGGACAATCTATACATTTCCTGTCTTCCCTCCTCCACTACAATCAGTACCTCCACTCATCCAAACCTAAACCAAAGCAGCATATCAAAGGAGGCTTCAGCGATATTCTGTTTTCCAGCCCCCCATGGCAGAGAACAGTGAAGAAAAAGAGAGGAGAGTAAATATGGAAGAACAAATGGGAAATATCCAGTTGAGCAACCTCTTTTCTTTTCTTTTTTTTTTTAACCATGCCTAAAGCAATGATACGTTGTTCAATTCATCCATCATTTTGAAATGTATAAAACACACACACACCTTGGTGTACTCCAAAGTGACATTAACATTCCATTTTAAAAGCTGAGCGTTAATATAAAGGATAAATGTATTCCCCAGAGAGAATTCAGTTTTCACTTTTATAGAAATCACATTCAGTGTTAATTCATGTGTTTAAGAATTCATGCAAAAACAAAATAAAACATTGCCAAAGGTTTACATTGAGGAATGCATTAACACATATATAGATATATACACATACATATAGATATATGCATAATATATAGTTATATATATATAGCTAGAAAAACATAGATATATAGATTTATACAAATCTTAATCGTCTTTGTTTCATGTTTTTTGTTTTTTTTTTTTAGATATCCAGTGTCTTAAATACATTATAAACATCAAACAACAGTTGAATAACCTGACCATCTAATTTTATCTGACATAGGCAAGGTAATTTTCAGGTACAATTTAACATTTGATCCTCTCAACAAACAAACACTGAAAGTCCAGTATGTGGCAGGCATTGTGCTATGTATTGATTTATTTCATTAAAAAAAAACCACAACAAATTAGAAGAACATTCTGGAGTTTTTTTGCGGGTTTAGTGACTAGAGGTTTGAAGACGCAGTGTTGGTTTAAATCTCATAAAGAAGGATCTGATTTCCGAACTTAGTGATAAAGTAAATTTGTGTATGTGTCAGGAAATAAATAATTTCTTCCAATTTAAAATTAATAACTCTAATTCACTTATGAATTGTCTGTAGACTTTTTCTATAGCAACTCAATAGTTTTATTCCTGATGTAATTCATACCTCTTTTAAGGTGACTATTTTTTAGCTGTAAATGAGAGAAGATATTGAAGTTGATGAACTAGCATTCTATAAAATCACAATTTATTTTTCCATGAGTAAGTCAAGAAAACATGGAGTAGAAAATATACATGAAAGGACTTCAATTTGTGGTGGTGGCCGATTAGGTTGAGTCAGAACAACCCTGTCCCTGGAAACAGCAGCTCTTAAGTACCGAGTAAAAACAAACAACTGCCTGAGTATCTGAAAAAGTACTGCAAAATTTCTAGGCCAATTTTGGGAAGAAACTTTATAATCAGAAAGTCATATAGAATATAAGAGCACCCAAACCATATATAACCTAAAATATACATCATAAATACTTAGTTGTTGTTACTGTTGTTTTGTTTGCTTTTTTGGGTTTGGCTTGGTTCTAAGGCCCCTCTCAGCCAGAATCAAGAAGTTAGGATCCAGTGGTGAAACAAAGGAAGGGTTAATGGAAGAACCATCCTAAAAGGTTGTGGGATTTTATAGACTATGTTCCCATAGTGAGAGGAAATCAGATCTATTGTTGCCTCCTCTCTTGCTTTGGGCATTGTACTTTTCTTTATCCTGAGAATTCATAGGCTTTATGGTCTTGGGGCCCTCAAATTTGTAATAAGGTTGGAGGCATAACTAAGTAGAAGGGATCCTAGTTTCCCCTGTGTGCTCAGCAGAAGAAAATGGAAAGCCTTTCTAGAAAAAATAAAAACAAAAACAAAAAAACAGATATATCAACGTTTCTAGGAATATTCCAAAATGGTTGTATGGCAACAGCTAGCAAGCAAGAATTACGAGGTTTACAAAAATTAATAATAATGAAACAAAATAATATATGCCAATGATAAGCAAATTAAAATTTGTGTCTGTTATAGAGATAAAGGTATCCATTACTTGGCAAAGATAAATTGTGAATTGAAAATCACAATTTAAATTACTGTTTTCTATTTAGTAATATGGCTTCAAAATATATAAATAAAAATGGGTGAAGGTGCCAGGAGATATATGGAAATTCTAAAGGTTGTATTTTAACAGAATATTTGAAAAATCAATAGAAAAACTTGGCAAAATATTACAAATAATATAAAACAATCAAATAGAATGGTTTCAACATCTACTGAGATCTGTAGAACATTGTGTTCAATACCACAAAATCAACATTCTTTTGAGGCATTCAGAGACATTTACAAAAAATTAATCATGTATTTGGTTATAAAGCAATTTCCAAAAAGTTCAGTGTTTGTCCCCTGCAAATAGTGCAATTCAGTCAAAATTCAAATTTAAAAATAAAGCTCACATTGCTTTGTATTAGTAATTTAGAAATTCATTGCTTAATAATCCAGGAGTGAAAATAGCAAATGAGTAAAAATAGTTTATATCTTGGCCTAAAAAAGAGAATAAACCATATAAAAAAATGTTTTACTGAAAATAGTAATTATAGGAAAATGTAAAGCCTTCCTTATCTGTTACAAAAAGAAAAGAAAAAACAAAACAAATTAACTCAGCATCAGAAAAAAAAAGAAATAATAGCAAAATAATTTCAAAGTATGTATAAAAAATACTAAATGTGAGAGCAACAGTAAATGGAACAGAATGCAAAATATAGAGAGGATATCCAAGATCCAAAGTTGGTTAATTGTTAGTTTTTGGAAAGACTAGTAAAATTGACGACTACTACTACCACTACAACTCACCAAAATTTTTAAAATGGGAGAAGACCATAAATAGAACTCATTCCTACAGATTTGCAGTTAATGAATAGTCAGTTATTCAGTAACATGAATGATTTTCTGTTAAATTTGAAAATATAAATGAAATTGATGTATTTCTTATATAATCCTTGATAAACCATTGATAAACATTTTTGACTATTCTTTTCTCAAAAAATGGTGTTAGATCATGTATGCATATATAATCCCATGTGTACCTACTCTCTCTCTTGAAATTCAAATATAGGTATGTATATCCAATATGTACACACACACACACACACACACACACACTTTTGTATAGTCTTTTATATAAATATATGTTCTCATGCATATGAATATAAGAAAAAAATGAATCATGATTTTTACATTATATGAAACACAAAAACACAATTCCAGATAAATTGTTAATCTAAATTTGAAAGGTTAGAAAAGAAATAAGTAAAGCTTATAAACAGAATATAACTGATATCTTTATGGTCTTGGGATAAGAAAAGTCATAGAACAACCTAATTTTTTTTTAAAGATTTTATTTATTTATTAGTGAGAGAGAGCATGAGCGAGGAGAAGGTCAGAGGGAGAAGCAGACTCCCTGTGGAGCTGGGAGCCCAATGCGGGACTTGATCCTGGAACTCTGGGATCATGACCTGAGCCAAAGGCAGTTGTCCAACCAACTGAGCCACCCAGGTGTCCCAGAGAACTACCTTATTATTAAGAAATACATTCTAGGGGCACCTAAGTGGCTCAGTTGGTTAAGTGTCCAACTGTTGATTTTGGCTCAGGTTGTGATCTCAAGGTTGTGAGATCAAGCCCCAGGTGGGGGGCTCTGTGTGGGGCACAGAGCTTGCTTGAGAATCTCTCTCTCCCTCTCCTCTGTCCTTTCCACCTCCCTACCCACTGTCCCTGCTGTCTCTCTCTCTTTCTTAAGAAAAAAGAAAAAAAGGAAAAAGAAAAAGAAAAAATTATTAATTTCTTAAGGATGTAGGAGCACCATGTATGCAATATATTTTCAAATGATTTGAAAAAATATGTGTATGAGTATTGGCAGGGGTTTAATGAGAGGGAGAGAACAGTGGATGGAGGAAGGGAAAAAGAGACTGGGGAAAAGTATACCCAAGTGCTCTGTATTAGTCTTTGCAACATGTCCATAAGTGTGATATTATTTTAAAATATTCCCCCCCAAGATGTAAAAAATCAAGAAATATATGCTCATCAGAAGATACAATATCAACTTTTACTTTCAATCATGAGCAGAGCTAGGAATTCTTTTATATGTTTCTAATAAATATCTGGTATTACCTCATACATTTTTATGAATAGGAATTGAAGCTACATTTGCAAAGAATTTTAGCCTTGCCTCCCTTTTACAAGATACTAGATACTCAGTTTAATCAAAAGCAATGACAGTAATTAGGTCAAAAATAATTTGCATGCTGTAATTTGGCAATCAATGAATTTTTTGGAAATAATTGTTCAAACATTTTATAAATAACTTAGCTAGGAATTGCTTATATATAGTAATTTTAGTTGTCATAAATTCTTTGCTGTGTAGTATGTATAATTCTTTTTTTTTGAAGATTTTAATTTAATTATTTGACAGAGAGATCACAAGTAGGCAGAGAGGCAGGCAGAGAGAGAGGAGGAAGCAGGCTCCCCGCAGAGCAGAGAGCCCAATGCAGGGCTCGATCCCAGGACCCTGGGATCATGACCTGAGCCGAAGGCAGAGGCTTTAACCCACTGAGCCACCCAGGCGCCCCTAGTATGTATAATTCTTAAATGTGTGTATCAGAATTCAATAGTTTTTTTTTGGCGGGATTTCATTTTTATTTTTGTTTTTATTATTTTTTCTTTGTCTTACAGTTTTGTTAACATGAATTACTCATCCACTGATAGCACATAAAAACTTAAATTTCTGCGTTCTTTCAAAAAAATTAATATCTGGCAATAGTGAGCTCTCATTTCTCCATGGTAATAATTGACTGATACATGTATCCTCCAGTTAGCCAAGATCCCTGCCTCACTGTTTTATTTACCTTCATGCATTTCACATGCCTTCCTGATCTTTGGAGGCATTTTAGTTTGTGATTTTTGTCTTTAACTTTCCCATTGAGATTTCATTTATGCAAGAAATCATTTTTCTTATTTGTCCCCCCATAGCTAGTGCAAAGAAAAACCCCAATCTAGCCCATGAAATAATATTATCCTACCTTCCAAATGAAGGGGATGTTGAGTCAACCTGATGTGAGAGGAGGCAGCTTCAATTTTAAATACTTACATATGTGAATTCAAGTTCCCAGGCTGAAGTGCTGTCATTTCTTTTTTTTGTATCTCAGTTTTCTCATCTCAAAGTAGAGGTAAAAATGCATGCTTATTTTTAGGATTTATATAAGTTAATTGCCGGACATATACTAAGCACCCAAAGAAAGTAACTTCCTTACTTTTGCCTTCTCCATACTATAGTATTGCAGTCAAATGTCCTCATTTCCAGACACATTTTTTTCTCATTCACATTTCTATATTTCAAGTAAAAAAAGCAACCAAACAAAAAATGTTTAATTTTAGTTAGTTCTAGATCTCATAAATAGAACTCCTAAAATATAAATATAAAGCATAAGTAGAATTAGATAATCACTCTTGCAAGGTTCCTGTGAACCAAAAACAGTATGCATTTATACTGTTAAAGAAATTTGACCTAAATATCATAAAATGAGTACAGAATATTCACCTTGTGATACCACCATCCTGTGTCACATCTAGAGCCTTATCTTGTCCTGTCATAATTGTTATAGTACTCTATTATCTGAGGAAATTTTGAGTGTAGTTATTGGTAGACATGTTCTTCTGAAAGTTGGAATAGAACACATTCTCCTTCTTGTACATCATCATATCAGCTCTCGAGCTAATCTTTTCTTAGGTTTAACAGTAGCAACTCTTAGTAACATTAGACAGTTTTGCACTGGCTGTAAGGGCAGGAACTTTTCATGTCTTGTCCTCATCTGAACTGCTAGACTCTAACAGCTGGGATATAGCTGAGAGTAAATAATTTTCTATTGGAAAGATGAATGAATGAAAATATTGATTGTTGTGGAATATTTATTTTATAAACCATTGAAATGGTTTTGACTGAATGTCAATAGACATTGAAAATAAAGAATTATTAGTTCATGTAGTAATGACTCAGAAGAAGAGAAGCCTGGCTCACAGGTGAGTTACCTCATAGATTTTCCAAAAAAAAAACAACCCATAATTTACTCTCTTCTCTGTTTAGCTATCCCCAGAGGAAAGACTTGGTTGCAATAGTTTTATCAATCCCATCCAGCATTTCCATAACCAGAAGCGGAGCATGATCTCCTTTGTCTTATGTCTATTTTTAAGAGAAATTAAAAATTTTACTATAAGCCCACACAAGGCCTTATCTTAGCTTATATCTCACTGGCCAACAATGGACCATATGGACAGCCCTACTACTGAAGAGAAGAGGATTTTCCATTATTGGTTTAGAAGTTTAAAAATTCTAAAATAAGATGGGTTAGTTCACCTTCTCTGGGAGAAGGGGAAAGCACAGGATGTCTGAATAACATCAAAATTTTATTAATAAGGAATAAAAGGAAATAGGAATGAATCACACTAAGAAATATATTAAACAGAAAGTAGGTTAGCATTTCTTAAAATATAATTTCTTTAAAAAGCAGATTAGTTTGTTAAAATATTTAACAATTCCAAAGGTAGTGTTTTTAAAATAGAGTATAAGGTACCCCCCGCTTCATCCTGTTTTCCTGAGTTATAATCTCTTATAGTAAGAACCCCCCCAAAAAATGTTTTTAAGGGAATTGTACACAGTTAGCCTTACTTAATTACAATAGTCACAGATAACTGTTGCATCTATTTCCTAAGAAGACAAGATATTTAATGTTCTCAAGGCCTCCTTGTACTGCCATGTAAACAATTTATTGGGAGTATACCATAATAAATCCCTATTTTTTTGTAGATGAGGACATTGAGTTTGAAAGTCTTAATTACCTTGGTCAAGATTATACAGTTGACAATGAGAGAGAGAGGTTTTAAGATCAGAATGGCTTGGGTCTGAAGTCTAAGGCCAGTTGCCTCTAAATGAAACAGATGTGTACAGAAAAATTCATTCTGTCCACTGTGAAGTGTTTTCAAAAGGAAATAGTAGTCAAAAAAATTGCAAATAAGGGAAACTTAACATTTCAACAATTCTCATCTATTTTATAAATGTTTTTTTCAGCATCTACTCCACATGTGAAACACTGAAAAATACAAAATAAATCGTAACTTTTCTACCAATGTAAAGATGCAGAATATATTTTTTAAATGCTAGAGAGAGAATTTCCAGTATAGTAGACAAGTCAGTGGGAAGTGTTGAAAGAAATATGTAGACGATCATGGGCAAAAGTTCAACATAATGTCATGGAGTGAATTTTATCTGGTAAGCTTTATGAAAGTACAAAATAGAAATCTAAATTAAACCTAAAGACTCAATAGAAGATCTATCTGTCTATGTAAGTGATGTCACCTTCTCCCTTAACAGTATTTTAAGATTTATACTTTTTTTTTGGTCTAGACTTTGTGCTTTGTTTATCCATGTGTCTTCATCAAAAATCTCTATGAGAAAATAATATAAATTAGCTTCAATGATAGGTAACATACTAGATGGAGATATTAGCTGCCAATAACTATTTGCTTCCATAAAATATAAGAACTATTTAAGAATTAGTATGGAGAAAAATAATCACAGGAAATTTGGATAAAGAAAGAAGTGATTCACAGAAGAGAAAAATTACACGGGGAAAATCAACATATGAATAAGTGCTTAATCAGGGGGATATCACTGAAAGCAGTGATTTTGTTTGTGAAAAGCTAATTCTTATCAGCTGTATAAACTTGATCAAGGTAATTAAACTTTTTAGTACATACAATATGCCTACATACACAAACATACATGCATATATGGGTACAAAGAAATATATAGAGAGATACATAGACATAATAAATGCATATACACACATTTACTGTATCTGTTTATGTATAATTATATATGCATATAATATATTAACATATGAGTATATACAACCTTAGATTGGCAAACAAAAGGACTACCAATATTGATTGTTTGGACACATATAAATTGAAATGAACTTCCTCAAAGTGCTGGAAGGAGTTTAAATACTGAATATTAATTCTGATGTGTTGAATAAGAATTTGGCAGTATCTAGTAATCTTAATATTTATATCTCCAATTTTGAGAAATTATGTCTGAATAGACAGATAATCACTGCAACACTGTATATGATAAAAAAATAAGATGGAGACAATATAAATATCTTTGGATAGAATAGTAATTCAATGACATGTAATATGTTGAGAAAATAAATTTTGAAAAATGGACCTGATAGCTGGCAGCTGGTAGCTGACAGCTAGGAGCTGATAGGTCAGCAGTATTCCCTACTGAACATAAAGAACTTTTATAGCATCTGAACAATATTCAAACAGCCATGATGGAACAAGAGAGAGATAAGGTCACCTCTGAAATCACCACTGAAAGGAGAGAGAACAACAATCCGATGCAACCACAAAAATAAGTAAGCATCCTTTTTTTTTTTTTTTTGGTGAAAAACCGAACCTCAAAAAAACCACTTTAATTCTGGCCTAACAGCGCCAGGTGCAATGTCTGGGGACAGACTCTGGGTACAATGCTGTGTGGCGACCACTCACTCACACACGGCTCTGAGAAGGCCCCCAAGGGGGACTTACCTTCAGGGGGCTGAACCAAGGGGGGGAGGGGTGGCCCCAGAACAGGGGGCAGGGGCGGGCAGGGGGAAAAGGTGCTACTTCTTGGCAAAGGAGATCTTCATGGCATTGTTTTGGGTGATCTTGAAACCCTGCAGTGCGTCCCGAGCGGCCCCTGCCTGGACCTCATTGTCAAACTCCACAAAGGCAATGTTGTGCCGCCCGGGGACCAGTTGGACCTCCTTGAAGCCAGGGAACTGGTTGAAAAGCATGGACAGCATGAGCTCGTTGGTCTCCTCAGGCATGTTGGTGAGGAATAAGATGTGATTTGGTGGATTTTTTGAAAGGGGCTGGGCAGGCGGCATCTGGCCCCACATAAGTTGCTGTGGGGGCAGGGCCCCTGGCGGGATCTGGCCGGGAGCCAGGCCTGGGGGCGGGATCATGCCCGGAGGCGGCATCATGCCCGGAGGCGGCATGTAGGGAGGCTGGCGGAGCTTGTGGTGCATGATGTGGAGCTGTGGAGCGCCTGGGTCCATCCGGGGCATGCCCGGAACAGGCCCTTGGACGGCCCCCACCACGGAGGTGGCTACCCCACCCTGCACGGCCTTCTTGGGTGCTGGGGTCTCCTGGCTCTTGGGCTTCCTCTTCTCCCACTTGCGGTCCTGCTCCACAAAGGTGCTCTTCATCTTAGCAGTGATATCCAAGTCAGTCTTTGCATACTGAATGAGCATGAGCTTGTCCTAGAAGGGGAATCCTTATTTTTTGATGAACCAATTTATAGTTTCTTGAAAGGAAATTCTCTACACTCTACAGAATTGAAAATGCTAGCTTCACTCTAATTTTCCCACCTTCTATATAAAAAATAAAAGTTACCCAATCACTGCTCTTGGTTTGCTTTGATTTGGTTTTGGACTGTTATTGATTTTTGAGCACACCCAATTCAAACCTAATCATTGCTTTTCTAAATTTTTCTCAATGACACTCTGAAAGAGACAGGTTGTGTCCTTCCTTATTACTATTACAGTCCCATGCATTTATGTTAATCATGGCACTCCTCACACAATTTTTCTTATGTTTTTGTATTTCAAGCTTGCTTTCCTTTAAGACCTAGAGTTGCTGGAAGAAATGGACCCTATGTTGCTTTCATATCTTATGCCCAGCATAGTGACTAGAATGTATGCTTAAATAACATTTTATTGACTAAGTAAACAAAAGAACAGATTCATCAATGTGTTAATAACCCAGACAAAATCACTGAGAAACAATTTGTATTTCATTTCATGCATACAATGTTACATATAGAGAAGATAACATTAAAATTTAGTTGAAGTCTAAGGAAAAGTGAACTTTTTTCCCTGACATTTCCTTACCGACATCACACATCTCACCCTTCTCCAAACTCACAAAAGGAAGTGAAAAGAATGAAAAGTGAAAAGAAGAGAAATATATCAGTTTATTGGTTTCCAAACATGCAGCCTCTATTTGCAACTTCCAAAACCCTATTTTGAAAGTTGTGTGCACAGTAGTGCATTAATTTTGGGGATTATGAAACCCTGAGCTTGATGTATTGAAACAGAAGAGGGTTTTAATTCTAGGGGAACTGTCTCTAGATTTTTATGTGAAATAAAATTTCTTGCATCGACCCTGCACTAATGAAGATCAGAATGTTCTCCTAGTATGATCAGAGTTACTCCCACGCTGATTACCTCTTGGTGAGTTGAGAGGAAATAGAAAAGCAAAAGCATTGATTTTGGAGAAATTTCTTGTCTTGCAAACCACATATTACCCAAATAGATTTACTTTTAATCTCTTAATAAACTGAAACAGTTAGAGATTTCTGCAAATGGTGCCTCAGTCTAATCTTACAGAAGACTCTACAGTTCTGCAGTGGATTAGAAAAGTCTCCCATCTTTCAATATTTGTCTTTGCTCCTTTCAGTAGCTGAATTTAATTTTTATTATCCTCCACGACAAGACAATTTCAGATGATGAAATTTCTCATGTGAAACCTACACCTTTCAAATAATAATTCACAGCTCCAAATTGGATTTGTTGTATATATGTGTCTGTGTATGTGTGTATTTACGTGAATGTGTTTGCACACACAGCTTACCTGAAGACATTCTGATTTGTGAATGTATAATTCATTTCATAGATTAAACTTTTTTTAAGATAAGAAATGAGGAATCATTGTTTGCAAGAAAAGATTAAATTCACATTATCCTCAGGTTCATAGTCAGAGATGAATGAAGTGGCAAAAGTAGAAAACTAAAAACCACCACCAACAAAAACCAAACAAATGGAAAAATGGCCTCCCATCCTAATCAATGCGATGAGTCAGTAGTGTTAGACAGTTTTGAAGAACACTCTTGCACCCCCCCACCCCAGGTTCAAATGTGCATTGTTTCCTGCCTGGGTTATTATATATATCATCTTCCTTTCCCTCTGTGAAGTTCACCAGTCCATCTATTCATTCCCCTCAATTCTTAGAGTGATTTTCTAAAACAATATGTAAAATAAAACATAACAAACAATAAATTTGCCTGTTTAAGTCTAAAGGGTTAAAGCTCTTCACTACATGTCAGGCATTTTTACGGATGTCACAGCCTATCTTGCGTTTGATCGTCATGACTCCCAGGTAGAGATGACTTTCCCCTCTTAACAAAGGAGAAACTAAGATTCAGAAAAATAGAATTGGTTCATATAAAATCAACAACAAGGTTTTCCAGCAGCATTATTGACCTGTTAGGTCAAATGAGTATGTGTTGTGAGGTACTGTCCTGGACACAGTAGGATATTTTTCACCTTCCCTGACCTCTCTCACTCTATGCCAGAAACACGCTCCTGACCAGGGATATGAAAACCAAAAGAAATACCCCCATGGAAAATTGACAGAATTGCCCCCAGTTAAGAACCATTTGCCTATACATTTCTTTCATAATAAATTAATCCAGATAGTTTAGTAGCCTCACAGTTGTATGCTGTATCATTCCCAAATATTCAATAATTAATTTATTCCTCAATCCAACTTTGGGATATGTTTAAGAACTTAAAATCAGTGCCAGTCTGCTTGCATTTTTATCCCAGCTTTATGATTAATTAGTTTTATGACTTTGGGCAAGTTCTGAAACCCTCCCTGCTTTAGGTCCCTCATTTGGATTTGGGAATGATAATCACACTTAATTTGTAGGTATGTTATGAAGACCAAATATTGTTTTCTATGTAAAGATCTCAGAAACATTGTTATTCTGGATTGATGGTTATGGTGACCAAAGGGGAGCATTTCAAAGTTTTCCATTAAGACACCCCTTTTTTTTTTTCTTCCCAATTCTTATACCTGACTCACCATGTCAAAGAACAGAGAACCAGTGCAGCAAAGCAATTCCGTTGCAGACAGTATCAGGAAGCCCCTTGCCTTTCTATAGCCCCTTTACTAAAATTCCTCCCCGAAACATACCATTATTTCAATGCCCGGTCACCATATAATCTGCCATAATTATTCTTTTTCTCTTACTGATCACAACATTCTAATCACCAGTAGGGCTGTCCAGTGTTGTCAGATCCCAAGAGACAGAGAACAAGGATATGCTATCATATTCTCTCCCCAGACTTCTCATAAATGTTTTGTTCTATATTCCACTATGAACCATTTTCTATAAGGTTATTTTCTATAAACACATGTGGTGATTTATCTCTGCTCCTGGTAGGTTTTCTACTCTTCCTAGAATTATCCTCTGCTTACATTTTTGTCATTATTACTATTATTTTAAGAACACAGCATGAGATTTATTTAATAAAAATGTTAAGTGTACAATGCAGTATTATTAATTCTAGGTATAACGTTGTATAGTAGATCTCTAGAACTTATTCATCTTGATTAACTGAAACCATATGCTCATTGATTAGTAACTTCGCTTTCCTTCTTAGCTCTGCCAACCACCACTCCACACTTTGATTCCATGAGTATAGTGATTTGGAAATCATGTAAGTGGAATCATTCAGTGTTGTCTTTCTGTGATTGAATTATTTCACTTAGCTTAATGTCTTCAAGATTTATCCATGCTGTTGCATATTATAGAACCCCCTTCTTTCTTAAGGACTGAATAGTATTGCATTCTATAATTATATCATATTTTCTTTATCCATTCACTTATTGATAGACATTTAGGTTGTTTACACATCTTGGCAATTCTGAATAGTGCTGCAATGAATGTGGGAGTACTAATATTTTTTCCTTTCTTATTTGGAAAGGTGATGCATATTTATCTATAATTTAAATATAGAAATGAGGTCAGTAAAAGAAAAAGAAGACTCTATATCCTTGTACTCAAGAGCCATAAAAACCTTCCAGAGTGCATGATAGTTGAATTTATGCTTAAAAAGAGTAGTAGGTATTAGCCAAAAATAAAGGTGTAAGCAGGTAAGAAAATATATTATCAAGAAAAAGCCAACAAAATGACACATGCATGGTTCTAGAGGTAAGACAGTATGTATAATAAAGATATTGAAGCAAATTCAATGTACATATATCTGTGTAATACATTAAGGTTTTGGCATTTGACATATAAGAATTTCCTTTTTTTTTTTTTTAAGATTTTATTTATTTATTTGAGAGAGACAGTGAGAAAGAGCATGAGCGAGGAGAAGGTCAGAGGGAGAAGCAGACTTCCCGTGGAGCCGGGAGCCCGATGGCGGGACTCGATCCCGGAACTCCGGGATCATGACCCGAGCCAAAAGCAGTCGTCCAACCAACTGATTCACCCAGGCGTCATGACATATAAGAATTTCCTGATGAAGAATGTCTGCTTTAATACGAATCTACCTGAAATCGTTCACCCCCAGCCTGTCCACCTCCATTTTCTGCTCTTCATATGGCCAGCTCTTGCCTCATCTTTCAGTTGTTAGCTCAGAGTTTACTTTCCCAGGAAGTCTGCTCTAACTACTCCTCCCTCATATACCAATCTCTTATCAAAGTTATGGAGAAAATTTTATAAATAGAAAATCTGGGGCACCAGGGTGACTCAGTAAGAAGAGTGTGCATTTCTTGATCTCAAGACTGTGGGTGTGATCCCTACATTTGGTACAGAGATTACTTGAATCAATAAATGAATGAAATCAAAGTTAAAAAAAAAAAAAAAAGGAAAGGAAAGAAAAGAAGACACAGACTTAACTCTTCACTGTTTGTTTCCCAAACAAAGACGCAAGTTTCCAGAGGACTTCTGTATTGTTCACCTTTGCACTACTAGGGCTTAGAATATTGTCTGGCAGACAGCTGGTGCCCAAAAAATAGTTAATGGATGGATAGATGAAAGTTGTCCCTTGTAATGCCTCTTGCCAATTGTATTCTAGCTCTCTGAGACATTGCCAACAGCTCAGGACCCTGGACACTTAAGTATATTACCCTGCCCAGTAAGGGGATGGGGGAGAGGACTTTCTTTCATTAAGAGCTTTTTTTTTTTTTTTTTAAATTTACTTAGCCATTAATCTGGCTATTCTATCCTTATCCAAGGCCAAGAATACATGGGTACCAGGCCATGAGATTGTATAGGGGCTTAAGCTGGAATTCTCTCCCATTTCTGGAGGTTGAAACAGTAGCACTAACCAGTTTCATAGACAGCAGATTTGGGAACAAACATACATTTTTAAACAAAAACAAAAATTGTTTATACACTTGATTTTCATTGAAATAAACACACACTAGGGGCGCCTGGGTGGCTCAGTGGGTTAAAGTCTCTGCCTTCAGCCTAGGTCATGTTCCCAGGGTCCTGGGATAGAGCCCCACATCAGACTCTGCTCAGCAGGGAGCCTGCTTCCTCCTCTTCTCTCTCTCTGCCTGCCTCTCTGCCTACTTGTGATCTCTATCTGTCAAATAAATAAATAAAATCTTTAAAAAAGTAAACACACACCCCCTATGAAAATCAATTGTCATTTTTTGGCTGGGGTGAGGGTTGTGTACTTTAATTTTTTAGGACAGCTGACATCAAGCAAAATATATCTGGAGGGAAGTGTTAGTTCTGTTTTAAGCATGGGTGGGAAGCAAGATTTAATTTTTTACTATGAAGGACACTTTGGCTATAGTAATTTGCTCAGTTTTCATGGGTTTCATTTTGTTCTAATTAGCATTATGGGTGAGAAATCAGAGCATGTGGAACACATCTCACTAAGGGTCCAGATTACTAAGAGTCTAATACGGCAAAATATATCATTTAATTTTTTTTTCAGTTACTCGCTATAATTTGAAAGCTCCATGAATACAGTACAACAATTATTTTTTTTTCAGCCAAAAACCAGCTAAAGTCCAGTTCATACATTCACCATTTTAATTTCTGACCCCTTTCTGCAGCTGTGGGTCCATGAAGTCATGGTTTTGTTGAATTCATTTTCTGTTATGCTTCCTAGTACAATGTTTTGACCACGTCTGATTATATAGCTCAATTGGAGTGGAGAAAATTACCCAGTAATTTAGAAAAGAATTCCCTTTCAAAGCCTGCAGGAATCTGCTCTTCAATTTAGAAAGAAATTTACAGAATCAGATTGTTTGTATGAGTTGTAAGTATTGTTTAGTGTTTTGACCCAGGGCTGCTTGATATATCATTCAACCAACTATGATTTTATGTCTGTCTCTTTTTTCCTTCTGTCTGTGATACGAATTCAGATGAACTCTAAATACCTTCCCTGCCATTGAGTCTCTCACACTCTTCTTTTGTTTTGTTATGCATTTCCAGAATATATTTTCATGAAATAACTATAATAGATAAAGCTCCTACTATAACCTTGCTTAAAATAAGAGTTGGGTACATTTTATTCTATTTTTTGAAACGGCTTGTTAAAAGTATTTCCATTTTAGAAAAAAATAAAAATTTTAAGTGCTTATGTTAAGAACCTGTGTTGATTGGAAATGCCCAAAGGTGTTTGTGAAACTGAGCTTTCTGAGATCAATCTTTCTTTCTTTTATGTCTTAAACTTCATCTTTATTGCAAATTATCTGACCCTTGTAGAAGATTGCTGTTGGGCACACATATGAAGAGGTTAATTGCTACCTTATATCCTATATATTTCTCTATTTTACAGCATCTGGACTTCTTTTTTTTCTTCCTTTTCATTACTCAGTGAGGAGGTCTTAGATTTCTTCAAGTGCTGAGAATTATTCTGGTTCTCTCAATACTTAAAAAAAAAGAATTTCTGCAGATCATAGTCACATTTTGGGCTTTTGCCATTCTTCCAAGGTCAAACTTCTAACATGAAGTGCTAGTTACTGGGTGTTCACAACTATTTAAAGAATGCATTTTGTTTAGTGAAGAGATCAGGTTGGTACATGGACAAAATAAAACATGTAAATCCCATAGTAGGAATAGGTATCTGGCACAGCAAACAGAGATAAATGGGGAAATTTAGTTATTGATTCTTCCTGATGAACTCAGAATGCCTATCTAGAGAAAGATATCTTAAGATAGTACTGAATGACAGGCAAAGGGAAGAAAGATACTCTGGAAGGAGGACATAGCATATGCAAAATAATGAAAACATGAAAGATACAAGGTACATTTCTGGAACTACAAGTATTTAATATTTTAGGAACTCAGGGCTCATGGGGAAATGAGAATATTAAAATGGCGAGCAAAGACCAAAACACAGGCATAGGTCATACAACATCCAGTTCTTATCAACTCATATCCAGAGTAGACCCAAACAAAATCCTTATTTCTACTTCCTTGGTGTAATAGAAAGAACTGGAATTAGAAGCCTTGCACTCCCACCTGCCTGCTGAAGTACTTTGGACTCCTAATCTTCTAAATTGAGCCTTCATTTCCTTAACTGAAAATTAAGGAACAAGAAATCATTAATCTCTTAAGGCTTTTTTGATAATTCACATACATTAAAAGAGCTTTGAAATCTGAAAAAAATACCATCCAGATGAAGGTCCTTCTTTCACACAGTCATTAATCTATTTTTGAGTAGTTGAGGGTTTACAGTGTATCAGGCACTGGGCTAGCTACAGGGTAATTTATCAATAAGCAAGAAAAATAAGACCTTTAGTGTTGTGGAGCTCAGAATTACCTTTACTTTGACATGTAATCTGAGATCTATAAAGACCATACAGAGAATGGATTTTAGGCAAAAGAAACAGTGAATACAACAATCCAAAACATAATTGATATTGGCTTAAAGCACAAACATATGCATACACATTCACAGAAGACGAGGGATATTGGAATAGGGTTTAAACTGTTGAATTACTTTGGGGAGGATAGAGGCTTTGGGGTTTTACACTTAGGACAGCCAATTCTCATACTTGCAGATATAGGACATATGGGCCAGGGGGCAAGCAACATAAATGCCATGGCTTTAGCCTTTAACACTCTCTCACCAAAAAAGAAGAGAAATCCTTTTGAGTTGCTAGGATACCTCAGCATTTCAGATTCTGCAGTGCATTGGGCTATTGACTTTTGCCCTGTCATATCTTTTTTTTAATATGTCAAGTTCTAAGAAGAAAAAAGAGTGTCATGAAACCATGCAGTGGTCTCTTGCCTTGCAAGCTACAAGTTGACTTTTTGACTGCTCCAACTACTTACACATTATTTTTCCTTTCTTCTAAATGGTTCCAGATTTTTTTTTCTTTTAATGGACCTGTCATATTGGGTCAAGAATGGCAAATGTATGCTAACTTAAGTGCTAGCTCTTATCCATTGATGGTAGCTGGCAATGAAGAAACATTCCAGCTAAGGTAGGGACCTCAGGAGAGGAACATAACAAATTGGTCTCCAACTTCCTTGAATATGATGAATAATATAGTAGCAGAATTGAGCTCCATCTTTCTTGAAGGCATTTGCCTTATTTTTTTAAAATATTTTATTTATTTATTTGACAGAGATCACAAGTAGGCAGAGAGGCAGTCAGAGAGAGAGAGGAGAAAGCAGGCTCCCCACGGAGCAGAGAGCCCGATGTGGGGCTCGATCCCAGGACCCTGGGATCATGACCTGAGCCGAAGGCAGAGGCTTTAACCCACTGAGCCACCCAGGCGCCCCAGAAGGTATTTGCCTTATTATTCCTTTTAAGATTAGGGTCACAATTGGATAATTCTTTTCTTTAACCAATTTTCCTTTTCAATATCTTTTGCTAGGTGTCAGGTGAAAGAACATTTAGCATGGTTATCTTAAATAGCAAACATTAGTGCCAAGAGTGTGGCCTGCAAATTATAGATAGTACCATCTATGGCACTTTTTTCCCTTAGTAAGTCCACATACACCACCACTGATATTCTCAGCTGCTTGGTTATTATACAAATGACTTAACAGCCTCTTTCTTTCTTTCTTTCTTTCTTTCTTTCTTTCTTTCTTTATCTTTGTGATGAGGGTAACAGAAGAGCTACTTCCTTGAAGTGTTGTAAAAATTCAATGAGAAAATTCCTTTAAAGTACTTACACTAAGTCCAACACATAAAAATTACTTGCTAATTTATTAGTAGGAGTTAAATGATGGTGATGATGGCAATCAAATCTCCTATTCTTGTTCAGGGGTGTGGGGGGAACTGATTCTCAAACTCAACCCAGGAAAGGAAGATCTAGCCATTTCCAAAATCCGATGTCATACAATGAAATATCCCATATCCAATTCACTGTGGTTATTTACTTTAAAGATACACTGAATGTCTCCATCTTGCTGTGTCATTAGAAGAAATGAACAAGATATGTGTCACTTCCTCCACTCTGTCAATTTTATAAATGTATATAAATTATAGGAGCATTTAGGCTGTTCACATTAAGAGTAATTATTGAAAGATATGTTTTTATTGATACGTTGCCTATGAAGTCCTTGTTTCTATAGATTGTCTCTGTAAATTTCTCTTCTATGTCACTCTTGGGTTCTTTCTTCTTTTATAGAACCCACTTAATATTTCTTGTAGTGCCAGCTTGGCGGTCACATACTCTTTTAAACCTTGCCAGTCATGCAAGCTCTTTATCTCTCCATCCATTTTGAATGTCAGCTTTGCTGGATAAAGTCTTCTGGCTGCATGTTCTTCTCATTTAGTGCCCTGAATATGTCTTCCCAGCCCTTTCTGGCTTGCCAGGTTTCTGTGGACAGGTCTGTCGTTATTCCGATGGACCTTCCTCTGTATGTTAAGGAATCTCTTCCCCCTAGCTGCCCTCAGGAGCTCTTGTCTAAAATTATGATTCGTCAGTCTCACAATCAAGTGCCTCGAGGTCTCTTTAGATTCGTTGATCTTAGGGGATGTTCTTTCTGCCTCTAGGACATAAACGCTGGTTCCACTCCCCATACTGGGAAATTTTTCATCCAGAATTTGTTCAACTATATATTCTAGACTTCTCTCTTTCTCCACCCCCTTAGGGGTCCCAATAATTCTGACGTTGGAACATTTCATGGGATCATTTATTTCCCTAATTCTGTTCTCATGGCTTCCAAGCTGTTTCTTCCATGCCTCCTCCTGATCCTTTTTCTCTATCAATGTGTCCTCTAGATCACAAATTCTATCTTCTGTCTCAGTTACCCTAGTTGTTAGAGTATTTAGATTAGATTGGATCTCATTGTTAGCATTTTTAACTTCTTCCCCTGGGGAGGTTTTTACTTCTGCCCTTAGAGATTCTATGTTGTCACTAATGGTTTTCTCTAACCTCACCATTGCCTGGATAATTGTTACCCTGAAATCCCTTTATGACATACTGTTTATGTCCATATCCAATAGTTCTGATGGAGAGGGAACAGTCTCTGAATTTTTCCTTTGTTTGGTGTTCCTCCTCCTAGTCATTTTGGTGAGAGGTGGTTGAGGGGACGTATGCCTGAATATATCAGCCAAGATCCAGGCAAGGAGCACCCTGGAAGGCTTTGGAGCAATTGGAAGTCACCACCAAAAAGAAAGAAAAAAGAAAAAAGAGAGAGAGAAAAGAGAAGACCCTGCCAGAATGAGCCCCAAAAGTAAGATTTATAAGGTATACAAACAAAAATGGACAAACAAAAAGTCCAACAAAAGTAAATGACAAGAAAAAAAAAAAAAAAAGAACCAGCCAAAATGAACCCCAAGGATAAGATTTATATAATATAAGAACAAAAACAAATACACAGAAACACCGAGAGAAGAAAAAGATGGGAGGATGGTTATACATCCTCCATGTGGGTGAAGAAGTTTATTTTGATTCTTCCTGAATGTATCTTGATATCTTTGTTAAAGGACTCAACTTTCCAGAGATAAAGGGAGATTAAAACTGGTTTATATATAAGGGTAGTATTGATTAGTGAAAGAGGATTACCTTGAATCTTATATCTATACGTATATTAAAAAAATAGAAAGGAAAAAGAAAAACACAGGTATATGCATGAAAAAAGTTCAAGTTAAAAGTTTATTTTAGAATATGTTTTATTAAACCTCTAGTTGCAATGGTAAGTAGGTTAAAGAATTAAAAAGTTTCTAAATTATATACAAGCATATATACATATACACAAATTCACCTTCTACTGCATCCCCTTCAAATTGTTTTTTCTCAATTATAATAGGTGAAACAAAGGGTTAAATAATCAGGATCAATATTTTAAAAAGGAAAAATAAATAAAAATAATTTGCAATCTAGTTATGTTGGCGGAAATATAGATTAATTTAATTGCAACTGAGACTAATATTTATAAATGAACAATTTATTTTAATGTGTCAATTGCCAAAAAATCATTTAAGTATGAATTGTCTTTTTTCAGACAGTTGTTTTGATAGGGTCTAGATGAGGGCTGAGCAATAAAAATAATAATACAAATTGCATGCAATTTAAAAATTTAATAGCCACACTAAAGAAGTAAAAAGAAACATAATGTAGTTAATTATAAGAATATATTACATGTAGCCAAATATATCTAATAATTATAATTTTAATATATAATTATTATATAAAGTATTAATGAAATACTTTATTTTTGTTCATATTCTTGAGTATACGTATATCTTTTAAACTTGTATGAATCTCAAGATGCTATATTTTTATTGAAAACACTTCATCTCTATTTAAATTTCATCAGATTTACAGTTGATAAAGTAAATTCATACACTCCGAATTCCAACCATACTTAATAGTTTTCCAATATGTGAACTGAGTGCTCCAAAATAATTTTCTTTTAATACTCACATAAACATTGACAAAACTTGTTCCTCATTTTTAGAAGGATCAATTTGACTTTGAAGCAAAAGCATATCAATTTTAAAATTACATCTGTCCAAGTGAAGTAAATTGACTAAGCGTTAACTTATTATTTTAAACATCAAATTCAAAGAGGTCTTGTATAAAATGAAAAACAGCACTAAATCTAGCAAAATCAAAAAGTTTTCTTCATTTTTTTGAGTTTTGTGACCAGTTTGTCTGGTGCTATAGTTTATAATTAAAATCTTCTCCATATTGACTTATTTTAGAAAATGTCATCAATCATTGTGAATGATTTGTTTTATGAAAAGTTGCAATTTCCACATAATTTCCCTTGTCTGTCTATTTGTCACAAATAACTTTTTTTTTTCCTCTTGGAGCTTCAAATTTATTTCTTACCATATGTTGTTTAATATTTATGACATAATTTATAATTCATGCTGCCATTTTTGTCTTTGATTATTGGATATTTAGTGAACATTCCTTTATTTCAAGAAAATATTAAATTTGAATTAACAGTATGGTAAATCATTCTGAAACTCCTTAACATTTAAACCAATGAGCACTGGTAAAGAACATGAGACCATTAAATTCTTTGTCTTCTTTGAATACATATGCTGAAAGATTTGAACAACTATATCCGTGAAACTTTTCACAAAGTCTCTTTCAGGAATCTAAACATATATTTCTATCAAGTATCATACAGTTAAATGAAACACCAAAGGAAACTTCAGTTTTCTAATTTAAATTATAATAATTTTTGTTTGTCTTTTCCTCATATAGCTAGAGTACTATTCATTTTCAGTGAAACTTCTTAAAAACACTAAGATTTTTATTTTATTTTGCTTATTAGATTCTTAGTTTTCTTCATGTTTTCCATTTTGTTAGATTTAAACCTCAGTATGTCTTCTTTTGAGCATTTATATCAAAAGTATTTTCTTTATAATTTCAAATTTTACTTGTTCCTGGCTGGTATAGAAGAAAATTATTGACATGTGTATACTAACTTTGTATCCTGCAACCTTGCTATAATTATTTGTTAGCTCCAGGAGTGTTTTTGTCAATTCTTTTTGATTTTCTACATAAATTATTATGGCTTTTGTGACAAAGATAGTTTTGTCTTTTCCTGTCCAATCTGTATGCATTTTATTTCCTTTTCTTATTGCATTAGCTAGGATTTAAAGTATAATGTTGAAAATGTGTGGTGAGAGAGGACTTTATTGCCTTGTTTCTGATCTTCACAGGGAAGCTTCTAGTTTATCACCATTAATTGTGATGTTAATTTTAGGTATTTTTGTAGATATTATTTATTAAGTGGAGAAAGTTCCCCTCTATTCTATTATGCTGAGAGTTTTTCTCATGAATAGATGTTGAATTGTGTTAAAAAAATTTTCTGCTTCTATTGATATGATCATGTGATTTTTCTTCTTTAAGCTTTTGATATAATTTTGACATTAATTGATTTCTAAATGTTGAGCCAGCCATGCATACCTGGAATAAATTCTACTTGGTTATGGTATATAATTATTTTTTTTGCTAATATTAATATTAAGGCTTTTGCATTTATGTTCACTGAGTAATATTTATCTATAATTCTCTTGTAATATTTTCTGGTTTTGATATTAGGGTAATTTTGGCCTCATAAAATGTGTTATGCTTTTATGATTCTGTCCTCTTGAAGATATTATAGAGAATTGGCATAATTTTTTCCATAAATGTTTATTGGAATTCACCAGCAAACAATTCTAAACCTGGTGTTTCTGTTTGGAAGATTATTCATAAATAATTTAATTTCTTTAATTGTTGTAAGCCTATTCAGATCTTCTATTTCTTCTTGTGTTACTCTTGGCAAATTGTGTCTTTTAACAAATTGGTCCATTTCATCGCCTAGGTTATCAAATTTGTGGCCATAGAGTTGTTCATGTCATTCCTTTTTATCCTTTTAATTTCCATGGGTTCTGTAATGCTGCCTTCTCATTTTTGATGGCAGAATTTGTATCTTCTTTCTTTTTTCTTAGTTAGCCTACTTAAAGGCTAATCCATTTTATTTATCTTTTTAGCACCAGCTTTTGCTTTTGTTGGTCATTAATTTCCTGTTTCCCATTTGTTAATTCCAGCTTTAGTGGGTTTTTTTGTTGTTGTTGGTGGTGGTTTTTTTGTTTGTTTGTTTTTGTTTTTTTGTGGTTTTTTTTCCCTTCTTTTTCTTGTTTTCTAAGGTTGAAACTTAGATGACTGACTTTAAGTCTTTCTTATTTTCTACTATATGTATTCAGTGCTATAAATTTCCTATAACCAATGCTTTTGCTGCTTCCCACAGATTTTGATGTGTTTTCATTTTCATTTCATTCAAATATTTTTTAGATTTCTTGAGATTTCTTCTTTGAGCCATGTGTTATTTAGGAGTGGATTATTTATATATTTTAGGACTTTTCAACTATCTCTTTGTTATCAATTTCTAGTTTATTTCTGTTGTTATCTGAGAGCAGATGTATGACTTTCATTTTTAAACATTTGTTAAGGTGTGATTTATAGCACAGATTATGTTCTATCTTCATGAATGTTCCATGTAGTTTTGTAAGAATGTGTTTTCTGCTGTTGGTTAAAGTAGTCTGTAGATATCCTTTATGTATCTGATTAATGGTGTTACTGAGTTCAACTCTATCCTTACTGATCTTTTGCCTGCTACATCTGTCCATTTCTGATAGAATCTATTCTATCAGTTTTTTTAACAAAGATTATATTTATTTATTTGAGAGAGAGAATGTGCACAAACAGGGGGAGGGGTAGAGGAAGAAGCAGGTTCCCTGCTGAGCAGGGAGCCCAATGTGGAGTTCCGCTTGATCCCAGGACCCTGGGATCATGACCTGAGCCAAAGGCAGGAACTTAACCGACTGAGCCCTCCAGGCACCCCAGTTTTTGTTCAAGTAATGTGACATTCTATTTTAAAGATTTTTACATTTTATTGGAAAACTGACCCCTTTCTCATGATGTAGTAACCTTTTTTAACCCTATTATTTTCCCTTGCTTTAGGTCTGCTCAGACTAATTTCTTTTGATTTATGCTAGCATGGTGTATTCTTACCCCATACATTTACTTTCAGTTTATATGTACCTTTATATTTATATGTCTTCTTGTAGACAACATATGATTGGGTCTTGTTTTTTGACCCAATCTGACAGTCTCCATCTTTTAACTCATATTTTATTTCATTGACATTCAAAGTGCTACATATAACTGGGCATATCACTACTGAGTTTGTTACTGGTTCTTTTTGTTGCCCTTTTTCTTTATTATTGTTTATGTTTTCTACTCTTTTTTCTGGTTTTATGGTTTTAATTGAGCATTTTATATTTAATTTTTTATCTTTCCTCAGCATATCAGTGATACTTCTTTTTTTTTGAATGGGTGCTGTAGAGTTTGCATTATAGATTTATGATAAGTCCACTCTAAACATGTACTGCTTCAGGGGTAGTATGAGTAACACACACACACGTATATAAAAATATGTATGATCAAATACATCATTTCTATTAGTATTTTGAACAAACTTTTATGTGCTAGAACAGTTTATGATCATAAAAATAAAAGTTTTAATTTTACCTTCATTATTTCTTCTTCGATGTTCTTTCTTTCTTTATGTAGACAGAAGCTTATGTAGACAGAAGCTTCTGACATATATCGGTATCCTCCTCCCTTAAGAAATTCTTTACTATTTCTTGCAAGGCAGATCTATGCAAAACAAATTTCTTCAATTTTTATTTGCCTGAGAACATATTTTTTTTCCTATACTTCTGAAGGATAATTTTTCAGAGTACAGAATTCTAGGCTTATCATTTATTTTCTGCCAACACTTTGAATATTTTATTGCACATTCTTACTTGCGTGGTTTATGAGAAGTATTTCTTATCTTTGTTTCTCTGTAGATAAGTTTTGTTTTGTTTTGTTTCTCCCTTGCTTCCTTTAGAATTTTTTTTTTTATCTTTCATTTTCTGGATTTTGAAAATAATATGCCTAAGTATAGTCTGAAATTTCTGGATCTGGGATTTAGTGTCTGACATTAGTTTGGGGGAAATTCTGAATCATATTTGTTGCAAGTATTTTTACTGTCCCTTTCTCTCTTCTTCTTGTATTACCGTTATATGTATGCTACATCTTTTATTGTTAATGCTATACCCTCTGTAATTGTCTCACAGTCTGTGGATCTTCTGTTGTATTTTTTGCTCTTTTTTCAGTCTTTGTTTTCTTTGCTTTTCAATTTTGGGGGTTTCTTTTGTGGTTTTTCTGAAGTTCAGAGATGCATTCCTCTGCCAGTTCCAGTCTATTAATAAGCCCATCAAACGCCTTACTCATTCTTATTGCACCCCCCCTGCCTCCAGTATTACTTTTTGCTTTTTTCTTAGTATTTCCAACTCTGCTTACATTGTTCAGTCTGTTCTTTCATTCTGTCTACCTTATCCATTAGAGCCCTTAGCATATTAATCATAGTTGTTTTAAATACCTGGTCTGATCATTCCAACATCCCTTCCATGCTTAACCTGTCCCTTTAAATTGTACATTTTTGCCTTCTGGTATGCTTTTAACTTTCTCTTCATATCGGGGTATGATGTACTAAGTAAAAGGAACTGAGCTTAATGTGCCTTTAATATTGTAGTGGTCAGTTGTGGGGGAAGAGGAAGCATTCTCTAGTCTTAGATTAGTCTCCATCTTTTTTGTGAGCCTGTGCCTCTGGACTATAACATTTTCAAGTGTTTTTTTTTATTTTTTCCTTCTTTTTTTTCTACCAGAGTTGGGTCAGGATGGGCTGACCCATCAGGAGTGGGCTGGAGTTAGGTATTTCCCTTCTATGTGGAAGGCTAGAAGTGAGTGGACTTAACCTTTTGCCAAGCAGTTAGGCTCTGGTAAAAAAAAAAACAACCCAGTATGTGAGGTTCTGGTTAACTGGTTTCTCCTGAGTGCAGCCCTTGTTAAGAAGAACATAGTGTTCTGGCATATTTAAAAATTTCTTTTACACTTACCCTGCTGGAAGCATGAGGGATTTATTTTCTCTGTTGCTTATTTGTGAGAACCTGGTTGATAAAACCAGATAAAACTCACAAAAATATGGGAGTTTCCTTCTGACCAGGTCTCCCTGGAATATTTAACTGTCAGACTATCTGTACTGAGCCTCCAGCAATTCATCAATTACAGTTCAAGTTTTTCTACCCCAGCACTGGTTCCTATGGGGCTTTCTACTATTGCTTCTCAGCTCAGGTAAGCCATGACTCCCTATACTCACCTGTCCATCTCTCCAATTTGGGGAACAATGATTTGCCCAGTGCATTATTTCCATGGATCTAAGAATAGCTTTTGATTTTTTAGCCTATTCAGCCATTTACTTCTTTTCAGGACAGAGTGACAATTTCCAAGCTCCTTAACATGTTTAACATGAAGTATAGGAAACCAGAAGACCCTATGCAGAAGACCCTATGGATTCCTTTTTTTTTTTTAATCACTGAAAAGAAACAGATCTTGTAATATTATTTTTAAAAAATCTTTTGTACAACAAACAAATGGAGTTTTCTCTTTGCTCTATCACAGTAAATCACATTTGTTTTGTGAAATTCATAAAAAAAGTTTCTGAAATTTTTGACATACCTTCTTCCACTTTCCTTTTTTTCCCCCCTTCACCATCCTTGATGTATTACAGGTGCTCTGCTGCATCTACATTCAATTCTGCATCATTAGGCTGCTTTTATCTTTAGGTAAAAATTTGCTCTTACTTATATTATACCAGAGAAATTTTTTTATAATAAAAGTATTTCAGTTTAATTACCAGCAACAGTTGCACTGGCATCATTGTAACTCTTGTTGTCTGCATGAACCATTCAAGTAAACATATAACAGCACATTAGATCATTACATAGAAAGTCATTTGAACTGCATCAATCTATTTACACCAACTAGATCAGTGATGTGTTTTGTGTAATATGTGAAATGGCATACTTATACATGCACACCTAAATGGAAGAATATCTTATGTGTTGCTTTGGATAAAGTGTAATGCAGACCTGAGTTATGTTTAGTGTTCCAGTGAATGTTTCAGTAAAAAAAAAGAAATTATCCTACTTTACTTTTAAGTGAAAGTTAATTAATTAATTAAAGTAAAGATCTTATATATTTATTTGTGGGAGAGAGAGAGAGAACACAAGTGGAGGGGAGGAGCAGAGGGAGAGGGAAGAAGCAGACTCTGCTGAGCCGAGAGCCCAAAACAGGGCTCAATCTCAGGACCTAGAGATCATGAGTGGAGCAGAAGGCAGATGCGTAACTCTCTAAGCCACCCAGGCATCCCAAATGCAAATTTAAAATAATTAAAATAAAAATAAAATGAGAAACGCAACTCTTTAGGCACGCAATGCACATTTCAAGTGAGTGGTGGCGGTTTAAATCATTGTCATAGTCAAATTATGAGGACTTAATAGAATGGCCATAATTGATTAGTCCCAACTATTAACTTTCCAGTATTTACAATTATAAAATATTTTACCTCAAATGTGCTTTGTTATAGAGAGTGACTATAACCATTTATACTGAAGGAAAATTTCCAAACTATAGTTGAAAATTCATTTTTGTTATAAAGGGATGCTTTCTCCACTGGATAATACACATATCTACACACAAACATACATATATACATATACACACATATACCTTTGTATGTATGTATATACATATCAACCTTTCAACATGCAGGACTTATTATTTTAAAGTTAATCCATTCAATGGGTATTTGAATATGTATTAAGCACCCAATACAGCTGCACTGAGCTTTCATGAATAATGTGTAGTAGTCGACCTTTCAGTAATCAATTTAAATAACCAGAACTCTCATCACATATTTGTTTTGTTCTTAAATGGAAAGTCTGATGCCAAACAAATTATTTCAACCCCTTATTTAATTTATTCCATTCTTGGTAATTTCACTTTTATATTAAGGTTTATCTATGGATAAAAGTAGATACCGTGAAGAGACTGGCTTTAGTCATTTTGAGAAAACCAACAACAAAGTCACATATACTTATAGATGAATTTGCCTGCTTGAGTGCTTTTATGGCTACAGTGCCAGTTATAGCACCTAGAAGTCAAGGTGAGAAAGAACATCAGAGAATGTAGAGATAGTTATGAGTGGAATCTCCACAAGCATACTCTGCCACTTTATTCAGATCTGTGCTCAAATCCCATCTGCTCAGAAGTGCTCTCTTCAGTTGCTGCTTTGCCCGTTCCCTTTTATGATTAAGTGTTCTTCATATCAATAGTCTACAGATTTTAATTTTTACATATATTTTTTTCTCACCTTCACTTTATATGCAAGATGAACTTCATGAAAATAGGGAGCTTGTCCTTTTTGTGACTTTATTCCTTGCATATAGAGGACTATCAACCTGGTGTTCGGTGCTTGATACATATTTATATCCCACCGGATGAACGAATATTTTTTAAAGATTTATTTACTTTAGAGAAAGAGAGAGAGAGCTTGCGGGGAGGAGGAGATGGAGAGAGAATCCCAAGCAGAATCCACACTGCGTGAAGCCTGATGCCAGTTTCCATTCTCACCAACCTGAGGTTAGGAACTCAGTGGCAATCAAGAGTCAAATGCTTGACCAACTGCACCACCTAGGCACCCTATGAGTTCATATTTTTTAAATAAAAAATCCTGCATACTTGAGGTTGATGTGTATATTCATATAACATACATATGTATATTATGGGTATGTATTCATATAAACCCATATATGTGTGTATATTACATACATGTGCATATACATATCTGTATATATTATGTATAATATATTGTTATATTTGAATAAGTGTTTTTAATAATAAAATATGATATGAAAGAAAATAACATAATTAATAATTATTTAAAATCTTAATAATAAAATAGTTTTAATAGTATACATATTATGTATAAACTATATATCTATTATATATATTTTTTTTATTCATTAGGCATCCATTATTTGAAAACACAATAATGAGATTATAATGTTGAGCAAACAGAGACAAGGCTACTTTGCCTTTAGAGATCTTAGAGACTAATTGGGGTAACATATCATTCAAATTATCACCCAAAACAATAATTTCTAATTATGGTTAACTGCTACAAAATAAAGTGTCAACATTTAATAAGAACACATAGGACCTTAGCTTTATTTCAGGTATCAGGGAAGTCTTCCTTCATTAAATGATATTTGATCTGAAATATGAATAATAAAGATAAGTAAACAAAAAGGAGGAAAGATTTCCCCATAGAGTGAAGAGAAGAAACAAAGGCTTTATGGAAGGAGGTCACATGGTGTTCATAAAAACCTGAGAAAACAGTGGGTGAAGCCAAGAAACCACGAGAACATTAAGAGATGAGACTGGGAAGTTAAGTCAATTGTGTAGGGACTTGGAGGGCACACTAAATATGTGGGTCTTTATTCTAAGAGAAATAGGAAGCTATTGAATGGTTTTATACAGTGAGGTTGTGGAGTTTGTAAAACATGGAATTGATATAAATAGGTTGGATTAGAGCAGAGATGGCACAGCTTTTTTTGCTTTAAAACCCTGTATGAATAAAATAACATGAACTGACACCATGTTTTCAATAGGATGTTTACCGTATCAACTGGAAATTTTGCTTTCCTGACTTCATTTTCAACTTGAATCATTAAAACAAGACTCTTCTGACCCTCAGCAACTATTCTGTAAGTGACAAGGTGAACCCAAATCTTACCTGTTTCATTCTTAGTAGTAAATATTCATCTGAATTCAGACACAGACTTTGGTTTACTATGAATTACAATTATGTTCAATATTTCCATAGCACTTACGTAAAAGGCACTATTCTCAGTCCTTTACTTCATTAAGTAATTCAGTCCTCCAGCCACTCCATGAGGTACCTTATATTATTCTCACTTAACATATGATGAGTTGAAGATGTTAATGGCTGTGTCTGTCCAAGCACCCCAAATTGGAAAATGACTCTTGCCCTTCAGAATTCCATTTTTAGCAGTGGAAATCCACAATATACAGCAATTCCTGAGTCTCACCTTAGAAGTGTAGCATTTTTATTTTCTGTTGCAAAAAAGAAACATAGAGTTGATGGCATGATTTTAAGTCTATATTTCATCAAATGCATGGAGAACTCAAGCAGTAGGCAAAGTTATAACCTACCTTAGGGATGTACTTAACCAGGCCACTGCCTCAGGATTTAGGTCAGCTGATGAAGCCAGCCATCAGATAAGAATAGGAAACATAACATTAAAAGTATCCACTTAGTTCTTGAGTGACATCACTTTTAAAATGACCATGATAAAGTTTAGGGCTTAAAGGAAAATGTAGATGTGCTATTCCATCAACAGCAGCTTGAAGTCCTCCAGCTATTTTAAGGAAATATCAAGGAGACTAAAATAAAAATAATTACAAGTAGAATGGTTTCAGGTTAGGCATTAACTATAGTTAAGTAGAGAATAATTGTTTCAGAATTACTGAGGGATTCTGTGCGGGCTGAAAATTAGATGACAAAGTCGCATGGTTGTATTCTGTTCTCATATGCTTTCTCTTCTCTGACTTCCTTTTTGTTTTCACCTCTTTCGTTTCAAAGGAGGACTTATGGAAACTCATTAGCAGCTCTAGTGGAAATCTGGAGCCTCACAAAATTTTGTTAAATCCACACAATACTGTGACCTTGAACTAGTGCTTCAAACTCTTAATTCCTTCCATCTTCTACCTTGAAAAATTGTGAAACTTAAGTGAGATAATCCGTTATTGAATATCTAGAACACAATGAGTGCCCCTTAATGAATGATTAAATGATTCCATGTTGTTCCCTTTTGTGTCAGTTCTATGTCTTTTTGTGGGTAGAGGTTGGGACACAATGTTGTGGAAGGATGAAGAAAATAAAAATGCAAATAATGCTTAGGAAAGCCATCCTTTTGTTTCATTTTTCCTGGACATTGCTATCTTAAGTTTTAAGCTATGGTACTTTAAATTTAAGACACTTTTGTTATTGTTATTTTGTAAAGAACAATATTATACCTGAATGCAGTCTGTCATATCAAGGTACTTAATTCAGACAGGAAGTATCTGACCCAAATCTTTTGCATGTAATTGGTAGGTTGAATAAAATGTCTTCCTGGGTGTAATTTTTCTTTAACAGCAGGTACCTGGTTTTTGGATTCTGTCCCATGTCTAGTTTCTACTTGTATGCTGAAATTTTGTGAGCACAAAACTACCTTCCATCAGGTTAAATTATAGTTATTATGTGGCATTAGAAAAAAAAATCCAAGGGTTTTTAGCTAAAAATTTACATCAATTGCTAATAGCTCTTATATCCTTAAAAATATATATATATCACCTCCCATTTTAGGATTTCTATTTCTAGTACATAAACCAAAATACCAGATTTATTTAAAGAGCTGTAACCAAAGAAGGATCTGACTTATATTAATGAGGAGGAACACATTCTGATTAGTTTTGATTAAACTGGAAATACTATATTTCTTTCTTGAGGCATAATAAAAGGACACCTTTTATAGGTAGTAAGACACTTAACTTTGCCCTTAATCAGCTGCTTGGCACTACTGATTCTGATGGAACTTAACTGTCTTTGGAAATTAACAGGGCTGGCTGAAATTACAGACATTTTCTTAAGAGGAAGATACCTTGGATTTTTCTTTAATTCTCAAAAATGACATTTTCACAGTTCTTCCTTTTGCATAAAATACTTTTAAGCAATAATCATTACTTCCTTGACCCAGAAGCCCACAGAATTTTAGTTATGTCTTCTTTTGTTCTTAATAAATAAGAAGATTCACATACTATTGTAAAAAAAAAACTATTAAAGTCAGGTCAAAACTCTGAAAAAAAGTAGAAACTTAGAGGGCATTCTATTTAATGTCTCAGTTGAAGCTTGAGTAACTGTGGAACACGGAAAGAAGGAGGTATTAGAACTTTTCCTTCTCCTAAAGTAATACTTCTTCTTTTTAAAGCTACTAAGTCAACAAAATGAACACCTTCTAAGACTTTTCCATCAGAACTTATTACTCCAATATGGCTATACGTAACACTCTAAAAGTTTTTCAAAGATGCCACTGTTTCCTTAATTCTACAATTAAGGAAAGGGTATCAGCAGGTGGTACATTCCCAGAATAAAAACTTTTACTTGTAGCTAATTATGAACACTCATGGTTTGAGATGGTGCAGAGCATGAATAACTTTGGAGAGAATTTACTCTACTCTGCTTATAATGAATGTCTAAGGGTCCCCTATTTCTCTGATGCCCTTTCCTCCTTTCCCTTGCTCCCCTCTTTCTTTTCTGTTACTTCCTCAATACCTGGGGGTGCCTCTTTCTTGATTTCTCAAGGTTTGTGGCTCTGTCATGGAAGATAGACCAAAATGGTCATTTATTCCAGATTCACTAGACTTGATTCTCCAAAAACAAATGTTTCTCTTTCTGATACTGACAAACTCTAGATTATAATAGAGATTAATTACATTAACATCATCTCTAATTTTGTTCTATATACCTACCCCCAGAAGTTTTATGTTCTAAGTGTGTTTTTTTAGATTTTGTGTTTGTCTATTTGGCATCTATTAATCACAGGGTTAATTACTATTATTATGACTCTATTGTCTTATTTTCTCTATTCTTGATGCTGTGGCATTTGTGGCCTTTCTGATTGGGAAGAGACTGCCCTTTCTGGGACTAGCTGATTCTTAGAGAAAGCAAAGGGCTCAGGAGGCATGCCTTCCATGCATAAATCAACCGTCCCAAAGTGTATACACCCTAAAACCCCTCTATCTAACTCTCACACACCAAATCATGTGAGGTAGCAGATAATTAGAGACCACCTGTGTAGCCCAGACCTCACCAACATTATTCAGACTCCCTGGTGCTAAGCTATTTACCTTATTCTGACTTGTTTTTCCTGCAGAAACCTCAATAAAGGGGTTAGCCTTTGCTTTCCCCTTTCCTACTTCTGCCTCCTGACTAGATTATGATGCTTCTTCTATGACCCTGCAATGCATGGCATGCCCATATCTCTTTGGAAATACAAATAATAAAAATCTTCTTTTGGACATTATCCTCTCTATATCACCACTAAGTCACTTTTAAAATTAAGAGCTAGACAGAACATGTGGACGTGGGAAAAGGGAAGGATGTCAGAAATAGAGAAAATCTAGTCCTCTTAGTTTCTGCAACTGATATGACCTCTTATTATATAAGCTGTACTTTCCAAAAAGACACATTAAGATTCCCCAAGCTCCAGTTTCACAGATTTGAGAAAGTCTATCGCTGTATAATTTTTTTCAACAAATACATTCCAGAAAAATGTTTTCCTATTTATATATCCAACACCTTAACCCAGCGGTCAGTCAGCTGACCTCAGTCAGCTGAATTATTTTCTAAAACTTTGTAACATAACTTAATTAATGATCTTCCTTCAAGCCAGATGTGTTCCTATCCACTCCCCTCAATGTAGCCTATTTAAACATAATATCAAGAAATTTATAACCACAAGACATAATAATGTGCATTATATAACCCATTATATAATTGTGTACTAATTCTTAAGTATTTATAGACCTGAAATATATTCTTTGATAATCTCTTTTGTGTATTTGTGAAGAGCCTAAAGCCCCTTCTCAAAATATTCAGTGAGTCTTAAAAAGAAAAAAAAGTTAAAGTCTTTATACCAGAAGATTTGGATCTAGGAGGACCTTGACCTGACTTTGCTGGACAAACACATCAAACCCAGAGCTGCGGAGGGTCCTGGTGACTAAACTACTTTGTAGTAATTGCTGTACCCAGAAGGCAGAGTCAGCAGTGAAGGTGGGCCTGTGGGGGGTTTAAATGTTATGCTACAGAGTATAGTCTTTTCTGTCATCAAAGAGTAACTGTTGAAGGGAACAGTGTGCAAAACTGTTAGAAGATTATACCACAAGAAAAGGCTCATTTAAGAATTAGTTATCCTGAAAAAATGTTTCTGAGGCACAGGGAAAGAGCAGATTGCTGACTTGAGGCTTGTTAACAAGAATCTTCTGTAGAGACACAGAAGATCATGGCCCCCAACTAATGAATATTGTAGCAGGGAAATGGCATGACAGGTTCCTTCTTGTTCCAATTGAGTCTGTTTCTGCAAGAACAAAAGGTCACTTGTGCTAAAGATATTTAGAGAAGCACAGTTTGGACATGCCTTTCAGGGCACCAGAGTTCGATGGCTGCTGTGGAATTGATTTCTTACACCAAGGCCAGATGGTGACAGGAAAAAAAAAAAAGTCAGAATATATATTCTATTTACCAAAAAGGACTCAGAACAAAATCATGCACAAGAGAAGATATGGCTATTCAATGGGCCACAGAGTAGCTCCTCATTTAAGAATGAAATTGGCTTAGTGAAATGATCATCAACCTATGACTGATAATTCATTGCACCAAACAGAACTTTTTAGTAATAAGTAAGTCATTACTTAAAGCAAGCATATTTGAAAAACAAAATGAATCATTTTATATTTTTTAATTTTTTTAAAAGATTTTATTTATTTGTTTGACAGACAGAGATTACAAGTAGGCAGAGAGGCAGGCAGAGAGAGAGAGGACGTAGCAGGCTCCCTGCTGAGCAAAGAGTCCGATGCGGGGCTCGATCCCAGAACCCCGGGATCATGACCTGAGCCGAAGGCAGAGGCTTTAATCCACTGAGCCACCCAGGCACCCCAAAACGAATCATTTTAAATATTCAACTGCTTTGTGGCATTCTGAATAGGTTGTCTTTCCTCTACTTTTTTTAGTTGCTTTTTGTGCTTTATTTCTACCATATGTTTGATCTCATGGGACATTATGATGATCTTCTGTAAAATGAAAAAAAAAAAGGTACAGAGATTTTCCTTATACTCCCTGCTACATGCATAGCCCATCTTCTCCCAATATCAACACCAAATAGTACATTTGTCATCAGGCATGAACCTACACTAACGTATCCTAATTATCCAAAGTCCATAGTTTACATTAGGGTACAGTCTTGGTATTGTCCATTCTCTTGGTTTAGACTAATGTATAATGGCATATCCATCATTATAACATACAGAATATTTTCATTGCCTAAAAATCATCTGTGTTCCAATTATTCATCCCTTCCTCTATCCCCCAACTTCTTGAAACTACTAATCCTTTCACTGTGTCCAAAATTTTGCCTTTTCCAGAATGTCATATAGTTGCAATAATACAGATTGTAGCATTTTCAAATTTAGCTTCTTAATATGAATTTATGATTCCCCCAATCTCTTTTCTTGGCTTGATAGCTCATTTCATTGTAGTGCTGAATAATACTATATATTATATATATTATGTAATATATATTATTATATATGTTATATATTATACTGAATAATACTATACAGACAATACATTGTCTGGAGTTACAATAGTTTATCTATCCATTTGCCTGCTGAAGGACATGTTCCTTGGTTCCAAGTTTTGTCTATTATGAGTAAAGCTGCTATAAATATTTATGTACTGGTTTTGATAGGGCATATGCTTTTATTTCATTTGGATATATATTAAGGAGTGTGTTTGTTGGATCAAACATAAGAATATATTTAGTTTTATAAGGATTGGCCAAACTGTCTTCTAAAGTATCTGTACAGTTTTGCATTCCCATCAGCAGTATATAAGAGTTCCTGTTGCTCCACATCCTCATCAGCTTTTGATGTCAGTATTTCAGATTTTGGGCATTGCAACAGATGTACATAGGTGTTGTTTCATTATTATTTTTATTTGCATTTTTCTGACAACATATGATGTAGACTGCTTTGTTTTTGTTTTGATTTTTTTGTTTATTCATGTCAGAGAGAGAATGAGTGAGAGGACACACAGGGGGAAGGGTCAGAAGGAGAGGGAGAAGCAGACTCCACTGAGCAGGCTGCCTGATGCAGGGTTCAATCCCAGGACCGCCAGATCAAAATCGGAGCCAACAACAAGATACTCAGGTGCTCCTGTAAAACGTGTTTTTCTCTGCATATTTGTCACCTGTTTATCTTCTTTGAGAAGGTGTCTTCTAAGGTCTTTGTCCCACTTTTAAATTGTGTTACTTATTTTCTTATTGTTGAGTTTTAAGAGTTCTTTGTACATTTTGTATAAAATCCCTATCAGAATTATCTTTTGCAAGTGTTTTATAGAGGGCTGTGTCTTCAATGCTCATTTTCTTGACACTGACTTTGCAGAGCAGAGTTTGTAATTTAATGAAGTCTAGTTTATTAATTATTTATTTCAGAGTTCACACCCTTGGTATTAGATCTATAAAGGCATCACTATATGCAAAGTCATCTAAGTTTTCTCCTGTGTTATCTTCCAAGAATCTTATAATATTTCTCATTTTAAAATTCAGATGTATAATCTGTTTTGAAGTAATATTTATACAGGATATAAAGTCTGTGCTTAGATTTGTTTTGTTGCATATGGATTTCCACTTGTTCCAGCATGCTTTACTAAAGAGTCTACCTTTGTTTCATGGTATTACTTTTACTCCTTTGTCAAAGATCAGGTGATTGTATTTGTGGGGTTCTCTTTCCGGGCTCTCTGTTCTATTCTATAGATCTATTTGTCTAGTCTTTCACCAATATCATACTCTTTTGATTCCTATACCTTAATAGTGAGTCTTGAAGTTAGGTTAGTATCAGTCCTCCAACTTTGTTTCTTCTTTTTTAGTATTGCATTGGCTCTTCTGGGTCTTTTGCCTTAGCATATAAACTTTAGAATCAGTTTATCAATATTTACAAAATAATTCACTGAGATTTTGTTTCGGATGTATTGAATCTATAGGTCAAGTGGGAAGAGCTGACATCTTCACAATATTGAGTCTTATTGTATATGAACATGAGATTTCTCTCTATTAGTTCTTTAATTTCATTCATTAGAGTTTTGTAAGTTTTTTTTAAGATTTTCTACATAGACTGTCATGATGACTGTTAAATTCTACAGTGATGATGGTGGATTCATCTATTTCTCCTTGTAGTACTACCATTTTTTTTGCTTCATGCAGTCTGACATTTTGTTGTTAGGCCCATACTTACTAAGTATTGTTATGTTGTCTTGGAGAATTGACCCCTTTATCATTATGTAATGCCCTTCTTTTTACCTAATAAATTTTCTTACTTTTAAGTCTGTTTCATTTGAAATTAATATGACTTGTTTTGCATTGTTTTGGTTAGTGTTAGCATGGTATATTTTTCTTGTAGACAAAATATAGTTTAGTCTTGTTTTTTTTAATCCACTTTGACAATCTTTGTCTTTAATTGACACATCATTTTACTGACATTCAATTTGATTATTGATATAGTTGGATTAATATTTATCTGTTACTGTTTTCTATTTGCTGTATTTGTTTGTTATTCCTATTTTTGTCTTTGATACTTAGTAGAGTTATATCCATATGCTTTTCTTTTTCTTTTTCTTTTTCTCTGTTTGGATTTCTGAAAATATATTGAAACTGAGAGTTTGTCATTATCTATTGATGTTGCAAAAGTCTATTGTGTTATCTTTTCAAATAATTCATCTTCACAAATCCTTCTCCTTCCCCCTTTTGTGACTCTGCTGATATTGTTGAGTACCTGGAATAATCACCCTTTCATTTCTTTAACTGTTTTCCATGTTTTTTGTCAGTTTTGCTCTTTATGATTTAATCAGAACATTTCTTTTGCCAGATCTTTAAGTTCACTATTTTTTAAAAAATGTTGTATCCTCTCTGTTGGGAAATCTATCAATTTGAATCTTATTTTCAACTGTTATATTTTTGGGGTTTAAATTTCCTTTTTTAAAATTAATTAAAATTTTCTGGTTCAATTCTCATTTTGTCATTTATTTAACACCTTTATATTAAAATTAATTTTAAATATTTAAAATTTAAAATTTAAATTTAAAATATTAAAATTAATTAAAATTAAATCTGATTATTAAGGTCTTCTGGGTCCACTTCTTGGCTTTTTCCCTGAAGTCTTTGCTAATTCATATTTATTCCACCCAGATCAAAAAGATTAGGAGATGAAAAGAAAGTAATCACTTAGAGGTTGAAAACTAAGTGGAGGTTTTAGCAGTGACTGAGTGTTGGAGAGAAATATAAATGGATCTCAGAGGCTACTCAGGGTGGGGAGTCCTGATAAATGCTCTAGATACATAGTAAATAGCAAATACTTATCAAATCTTAGGGAAAAATACCTTTGCTTCAAGACAACACAGGTCTTCAAAATATCCATAAAAGTTATTTTAAATTCCAATTACTACTGTAGGATATTTTATTTTGTTTTCAGTGTCTTTCTTATGTTGATCCTCAGGCTCAGTTCGATGGATCAATGACATATTAGTGATATATAGGTATTTTTTGGACCTAGAAGCTATATAGATTACACATTAATGAAAAGCAGATAAACCAGTTCCATTAATAGGTGGAGGAATCTTTGTAGAGAGATTTAATCTACCAATAATCCTTGGTTTATTTCCTCAACTAATAAAAATGAAAGAGCAAATATTACATTTTTTCTTGAATTTGACACTAAAAATGCCATGGCATATATGACCAATCAAATCACTTGGAAATCCGATTTTTGCCTTTAATACAAATATATAAGTAAAATAGTATTATGCTTTTTTACAGACTTTTATTTGTTTATTTATTTATTTATTTATTTATTTGACAAAGAGCACAAGTAGGCAGGGAGGTAGGCAAAGGGTGGGGGGAAGCAGGGAGCTCGATGCAGGCTCAATCCCAGGACCCTGAGACCATGACCTGAGCTGAAGGCAGAGGCTTAACCCACTGGGCCATCCAGGCCCTTATTTAAAGGATAAATAACCCTTTACCAAAGGAAACATGAAGTTGAACTTTTTTCACTGCTCATGTTTATACTCCATGCACAGGTTGAAAGATGAAATAAAATCTTGCTACATCATTTTCATGAACTCTTATGCCATTATGACCTGAGGGATTCAGATCCTGTGTGTATAAATTCATCCAGAAACTGTTTAAAATCTAAGTAAATGAGGAATATCCTACCAAAGAATATTATATATATATCCTTAAAAATATTTATCATTTTTGTATTTAGTGATTTCACTTTTAGCAAGTAATCTGAACTATGAACACAGATTTAAAGATAAATGTCTGCTGCTATGTTAAAAGTCGCTAAAATCTGATACAACCTAAATCTCCAACAAGAAACAAACTATAATGTATCCATGTAATGTATCATAGAGCCAGTACTGTATCTATATTAAAGAGTGATTCTTTTGAAAATAAATGCTTATGGAATAATATGTAGTAGATAAAGCAATGTAACTTGTTTATGTAATTATATTCATTTTACATGAAATTTGCACAAGTGTTTTATTACTTAATTACAATACCAATCATTGCTCAGTGGTTTTGTACAGGAAAGGTCATGTAGCACTGTAAAAAGAGAGAGATTCACTTCTTGTTTGGAACCATAAAGAAAGTAATTATTTCATCAAGGGAAATATGAAATGGGCCCCACTCTCACAGTGGAGAAAATGTAGCTATTGTAGTTTTATGATATTATAGTTCTGGGTTCAATTCAAAGTCCAAGTATCAGAGACCTATATCTAGATCATTTAAACCAAAGCCAGTGTTGTATAGCCATAACTTAAAACAGCATGCTAGTAGTGATTAAATCTTCTTCAGTAAAATTAAGTGGTCAAAGGTCATGAGAACCACCTTGTTTTAAGTTAGGCTTGAGTCATTTTTATCCATTAGATGTATTGAAAACTGAAGGCTTACAAACTGTTCAAGGGCCAGAAGTAAACTGAGGGCACGAAATTTGGAAATATGACACTGTATTAATTTTAAAATAGGTGATCAAGTATCTAAAATACATAATATTATAGCAGTCAATCAACTGAAACTTATCTCTTAGCTACACTTAACATACAATGTGAATGTATTCAGTATAACGTAGAGCAAGTGAAGTGACTACTAAATATAGGTATATAGAATAAATTTTTTAGTGAATTCACACAGTAGAGGTTCACTTATTCTTAGTGAATAAGTTATTTGCCATGTTATAAAGAGTTGCCATGTTCAGATTCCCGGACTGTGTAGATATTTTACAACTCTATGAGGCAAAGTGTTTTGATGACAGTAACTTGTTCAAGTTGAATAACTCTCCTGAAAATTTTGATCTAAGTTACGTTTCTCAGCAGCAATGAGTCACAAATGTTACATGCAAAAGATACTTTAAAAAATATAAACAAAGACATATTTTAAAAAAGCTAGTAAGTTAGCCCTCACTTGCACAGTAAACAGAGCCATAAACATGTCTACATAACTACATAGAAACTGTAAAGTGATCTGAAAAATCAATTGGAAAAATTAATGATTGTTCCATATCTTTAATTTTTTTCATCAAAACGTTAAAAACTCTCTCATTGTCAATTACAAATGTATGGGGAAATAAACATTAAATAATAAAAATGATATTTATTTAGTATACTTTGATTAAAGCATTAGAAATTTATTTAAATCTTTGATCTCTTGATATAAAGTATTAGCAGGAGTAGTGTTACAATTTGCAGAATTTCTTTTCATTGTATAACATACCATACAGGGTGCACCATAAACCTTAGTTTAGATCTTCTTCCAGCACTTTGTCTTTTGTACTTCCAACGTCATGAAGTATCTCGGAGATTTCCTTTAATGCGAAGCTTGTGCCATTATCGTTCCTCTGGGTCATCTTCATCTTTTTCTTCACAATAGCTTTCCACATTTGTGTCAATAACTTCACTTTCACTAAATTCTCAGGCTGCATGCCCAGACTCTCTTGAACAGTGGCAATGCCAGTGTTCCCAAGGTCAGCTATTTATTCTGTAACTCCATTACATTCAGTTCAAGACCCTTCAAGTTATTTATACAGTATATTAAATGTTTCCTGTTATATGTGTACTACTTGTTACTTCTTTATAAGGTGCTCTTAACTTCTATGTCAATCTTTTCATGTGTTCTAATCATACCCAGTTTCCCTTTCACTATTATCATTTTCTGTTTCCTTTCTGCACATCCATCTTCATTGAATACTTCTCTTTTTCAGTTAAGGCAAAACAACTACATGCTTTGCTCTCTTTGCATAAAGTAAAAATGGATGTGTTGAGTCCAGTCATCGACAGAGTTTGAAAGAAGTAATGTGATTGATCACTGATCATGGTGCACATTTTTTTATGTAGTGATTTGTGGACTTAAGAAAAAAAAAAGGAAGTATGTACCTTTTGCAGTTGCTCCTAGGAATATACCATGGTAACTGACATTTGAACTGTGCTTTGGGATACTAGTGGGTTATTGAATAAACCATTATAACTAAAATTTCTGCCTTTTGAAGCCATACAAAGTAAGGATCACCTTTAGTTAGTTCTGCATGGTAGAGTCTGAGTGATTATCATCTTCATCTTTATGTAATTCATGCATTTTACATACTCTTAAAATTAGGCACTTAAGAAGAAAATAAGTACATTAGCATAGACAAATGATCCATAATATTTATTTTTTTCCAGTAATCTTAACTAAATCTTACCATTCGCAATATTCAAAGACTTCTTTTTGGAAAATCTCACCTATAACTCAAAAGCATAGATTTGGGATGCAACATGTTATTCAAATAATTTAATTGATTCACTTTATTCTAATGTAAAACTGTAATAACATTATTTACTATTTATGGTCAGTATGAGGATGAAATGAAATTACAGATAGCACAGTACCTAACTTTTAGTAGGCATTTGATAAACATCATTGAATATCCCAACATGTGCTGCAAAAGAAGAAAAAAATGTCAAAAGAAATTATTCAACTTCCCATCCTCTCATATTGTTGTATAGTGGCTTTACAAAGCAAAAATTAAAGGTCTTCTCTCACCGGACCATGAGAGAAATTACCACTATAATAAAAGCCTTGGCTCTTGTACAAAAATCCCCTTGGCAAGTCTTCTAAGTGTCTGAGAAATTCAATAAAAAGGTCTTCCAAGCTATGTTAGTGTAGTCATCAAAAACAATCTAATGAAGCTCAAACACCAGACAGGAGTTAATCTGTTAGTGTATAACAGCAAGATAGAAGGGAGGTAGTACATTGCTGCCACTAAGCAGGCGCACAATTCTTGAGACATTCCCCATAACAATAATACTAAGAGAGCTATCTCCTTTTCTCTCCATGCTTAAAAGCTAATAAATGCCAGCTGGTAAATGTCACGGTGGTCGAATTTTCTGACACATTCTGACACCTTTATGAACTGAGTATCTATTCAATTTAGTGAAGTGTGGAGCAATATATATATATATATATATATATATATATATATATATATATATATATGCTGTGTGGTTTAATATGTGAAAGAGGGCCAATAAGACACTGTTCCTTCTTTCCTATGAGCTCAAGATTAATAGGAGAATACTATTACGTAAATAATACTCTAATATAAGGCAAATGTGAAAGCACCCTGTTTTAAGAAGAAGCAAGGATTTAAGAGTGCTCACTGGAAGGATTTCTTTCTTCTGAGAGAGAAAAGAGAACAGAGGGAGGGTAAGATTTAAATAACTTTAATAAAGGAGGGGAAAGGAGGACAGAGAAGACTAGGAGAACAGTGTAAGTGGAGATTCTAGAGGTATTAAGATGCCGTGCTTGCTTCAGGACTGACAAATTATGGTATGACTGGGGTTTCAATAATACCGTGGAAAGAGGATATGAGGATTGTGGTCCTAGAAAGAAATGCTACTTTAGTCGTTAAAAATGAAACATTCATGTATTCATTTTGGATAGTCCTAAGTCACCAAAAATATCACTAATAGCGTTATGATCACTCCAAAATGTATTCTAAAATATGCCCCACATGTTTCACGATGATTATTAGGGTCGTTCCACATATGATGCAGTGCTGCTTCATAATACTGTTACAAAGTTAATATAAACGCCTAATATTCTTTGTATGACTAACATGTACTGGATATCGTTTAAAGCACATCGTAGATATAATCCCATTTTACACTTAAAAATGGATTATGTGAAATTATAATCTCCATTTTACAAATCAAGAAACTAAGTCTTATGAAAAAGTAATTGTCCAAGATTCATCCAAGTAGTAAATCTTGGAGCCTGAATTCAAGCTCAAGATACCATGAGTGTAAAAACAAAACAAAACTAGAAGCAAAATAAAGCTATCCTGCATTTTGCAAGTGTCCCATCCATAAATCAAGCATGGCTGTCTGCCATTTAGGAGACTGTATATTGAGGCACCTAGGTGGTTTAGTTGTTAAGCATCTGCCTCTAGCTCAGGTCATGATCCCAGCGTCCTGGGATGGAGCCCCATATCAGTCTCCCTGCTCAGCGGGGAGGCTGCCTCTCCCTCCCCAGCTCCCTGTGCTTGTGTTTCCTCTCTCTCTATCTCTCTCTGTCATAAATAAAATCTAAAAAAGAAAAAAAAAGGAGACTGTATATCTGGAGAAGTAAAACAGACTGAGAAAGACTAATAATACAAGAAAAATATAAAGGAGATGTCAAGTTCAAATGAGTCAATGATTTCTTCTAATAGTGTGGTGAGAAAGAACTTTAGGGCAGAGTCTAAATTGGAAATTGAAAGAGCAGTAGGTTTAATTTCAATTTCTTCAAAAGATTAACAAAATATCAGAACAAATTAATGCTGAGATCAACTTTGCTTACTTTTGGTTTTCTAACTCCAGAAAAAACAGTTTGAATAATAAAGGTAGGAACAATACCTATCTTTGCATTATTTATATTATCAGGAACAATGAGAGACACTTAGTAGGTTCTTCATTTGTTTGTTTGTTTAAATAAGTAGGCATATTCAATGAAGACTGTTTTGTTCTTCCTGCAATATTATACTTGTCATCTTCTTGACTTTTTTTTTTAAGTTTTTATTTATTTATTTGACAGACAGATAGGTATTGTTCCTATCTGTTTTACTTCTCCAGATATACAGGGAAGAGGCAGGCAGAGAGAGAGGGGGAAGCAGGCTCCATGCCAAGCAGAGAGTCTGACATGGGGTTCGATCATGGGGCTTGATCCCAGGACCCCAGGATCACCACCCGAGCTGAAGGCAGAGGCTTAACCCACTGAGCCAGCCAGGCGTCCCATCTTCTTGACTTTTAAAGTAGCTTTATTGAAGTATAATTGATATACAAAGAACGGCACATTCTTAATGGATACAATTTATGAGTTTGAACATATGCAGTCACCTATGATACTGTCATCACATCAAGGGAATGGACATAAACAATACCTCACTCATTTCCTTAGTGTCCCTTTGTTTTTGTGGGAGAAATGAAGAGTTCAATGGATATCAAGTTTCTATTATGCTGGATGAATAAATTCTGGAAATCTGCTGCACAGTGTAATGCCTGTAGCCTTTCTGACTTTTTAAAGATGTCACTTCTTCCCACAGGAGTTAATAAGTTGTTTGTCAACTACATATTAAACACCAAGTAGCTAATGTCACTGTTGCATTTCCTAACAAAATTTGAGACCCCTAAAATCATCCAAAAGGGAATCCCTGATGAAGCTCAGTGCAACTCTTCAGTTTTACCTCTGACTTCTCTTGCAACCTTGAAAAACTTCTCTTATGTGTAAAACAAGGCAAGTAAAAGCAATTTAAACTCCCTTTCTTACAGGTCCAGATGCTTAAGAATCCAGGTCCTAAATTGAGTGCAACCTGCCTGGCCTCTTACTTTAATAGAACCATTTAGTTGGATTGTTTCTTTAATAGTGAGAACAATTCTGTAAAACTTTGCATCCTGCTGCGTCCATTGCAATTGCTTCCTATGTTCCCTCTGAAGGGAAGATTTAGCAAATTGGACTTTAGGCTTAATACCCTTCAGAAGATATCTCCTCTCTATATTTTCTGTGATAACTATTTCAGAACTACTTAATATACCATGAACCAACAATCATTAGTATCTGTTTTACTGTTATACAGTGCCAAGAAAATAAAACGGTCCCATGCATTTAGTTTGAAATGTTTTACTAGTTGTTTTAACAGCTTTTGAGTAGTTTTACAATATAATTATTTTTAAGAGGATAGAAAATAATATTGATGAGAGATACTTTTCAAGTATTAATTCAGGGGAAGTTAACATTTGAAGTGACAAAGTAGCCCAGTGAAAATTAGGCTTTAGTAATACTAAAAAACACTTAGTAATTATTTCCAAAGTGGAGAGGCATCCAACATTCTTCATTGGTTTTATCTGTGAGCTTCCTAAGAAACAGCCTCTTCAAGGTAAACTTCCTACTGGAGTGTCAAAGAATGAAGCTGCCCATTTCCTGTCTGTGTAAGAATGAGTGAGAGAAGCCAAGACTTGTGTGCCCTCAGAACCATTCAGTGTTTAATCACAAAGTCATATGCCACTATTTTCCTGAATCTCTAACAGCAGATTTTCATCTTATACTATCCCTATTTTATTTTTCTGTTGATCTTTATTTTTATTTTTGACCTCTATTAGTATTCTAAAAGATACATACTCAACGCAGTGTGTTGAATGACTGAAGTTAATAAGAGAGTAATCAGTCCTATGAATTACAAATTCTTCTTGTACTTTCCCTTAACTCTTCAGCATTTATTCCTCTAGACACACATGCCTGACTTGTGGCTACCAGCAACAGTGACTTCTTGCCTGAGGGCCTTTCTGACCACTGCTACCACAGTTTTTTGAGCAATAATAAATGGTTGCTATTTTAATCCCCTAAGTTTTGAGGTACATTGTTATTGATACTCCCATCCATACAGATATTTATGAACTTCTTCCATGATTGAGTTTATATTTCCGCCACTTGCAACCATATAGTTCTAACTTGAATATCCTTATTTACTCACTTACTAGCTATGCTATCTTGGGCAGCTATGTTTTTGTTTTCTTTTGTTTGTTTTTTTCACCTGTGAGAAGGGTAGCCATATTTTGCACTGTGGTGTTGATATGAAGGTTGGAATAATGCATTTGAATGTCATACAAATAAACAAGTTTGACAAAAATATAGTTGTTATTATAAATTATTTTTATCTTAATAGTTCTAAGGAAATGACTAGATACAGAATGTATCTTAATAGTTCTAAGGAAATGACTAGATACAGAATGTACTAGATACAGAATAGGTACTGCAATGAATGAGTAAATAGATGTTAGTTGATAGATTAATACTGATTCAGGGTGGTCTTAGGAAGACAAGAATCTGATCTAAAGGGAGAATTCATACACCAGATACACATACGTATGCATATAAAGTCTAATGTTCTTTAAAAATATTTAAAATTAAACAATGCCTGTAGTTTGATATACTTAATATTTGTCTACCTTAAGTAGGTATTAAAATTAATTAAGGCTATCATATTTAAGGTAAACATACTTAAGGACAAAACATTTATTTACATGATATAATAGAAATAGATCTGATATATTTTACTGACTTTAGCTAAGTAGTTCATTTTCGTTCTCCCATATTAATTCAAGCAATTTAAAATGTCATTAAGCAAAAAGAAATGGGCGAGTGGAAATGCAAATGAACATAGAATATCTGTTCTTGCAGACAGCTTGTTACATAGCCCATCTCTTTAGATTCATAAAGGCATGAGTAGCTTTGAATTTAAGGACTTAGACAGGATAACCCTTATAGTCCCAGTATGATTAATAATATAGATACGTAAAAATGCAAATCTAAGGGCACATGGGTGGCTCAGTCCTTAAGCGTCGACCTTTGGCTCAAGTCATGATCCTGGGTCCTGGGATCCAGCCCTGCATCAGGCTCCCTGCTCAGCAGGAACCCTACTTCTCCCTCTCCCTACCCATGCTTGTGTTCCCTATCTCACTGTCTCTCTCTGTCAAATAAATAAATAAAATCTTTATAAAAATAAATAAATAATAAAATATGAATCTATTTTGATCAGGTATATTTCTATAGCCTGAGTGGTTGGTTGATGGATTGGGAAAACCTGGAATCATAGAGTTTAATCAATATGACTAAATATTAATTTTGTCATATATATGTATATATGTCTTATACTTAGTTCTCACATTTTAAGCATCCTGGGTGGCTCAGTCATTTGGGCATTTGACTCTTGACTTGGGGTCAGGTCATAATCTCAGGGTTGTGAGAATGAGCCCCATGTCAGGCTTTGCACTGAGTGTGGAGCCTGCTTAAGATTCTCACCTTCTCCCTCCACCCCTCTTGGCTCATGTGCTTGCTCTCTTTCTCTCTCTCTCTTTTAAAAAAAAAAAATACCTTTGACTAAGTCATTCTTGTCTAGAAAGCCATCCAAAATTAATAATCCAAAAAGTAGAAAAAGCTTTATATAAAAATATTATTATTATTATATCACTAACCCTGATATAGAAACAAAAGGAAAACAAGCAAAATGGTTAAAATATAAATTACTGGTTAGACAAATTAGAATATATACATTTGAGTTTTTAGTGTGTGTTATTAATAATAATGATTGAGATCATATAATAACATAGGTAATTAAATAGCCAATGATTTAAGAAAAAATTAACTTTGAAAATCAGTATGTAATGTCATGGCAAACTTAAAACTGAACAAAACAAACATGCAAATAAAAAAATACACATTTTGGGACGCCTGGGTGGCTCAGTTCGTTAAGCAGCATCCTTCGGCTCAGGTCATGATCCCGGCGTCCTGGGATCGAGTCCCACATTGGGCTCCTTGCTCGGCAGGGAGCCTGCTTCTCCCTCTGCCTCTGCCTGCCACTCTGTCTGCCTGTGCTCGCTCACTCTCTCTCTCTGACAAATAAATAAATTAAAAAAAAATACACATTTAGTGAGGAAAAATGACTGAAAAGCCACGTGCTTCAGTAAAAGCCTAAGTAAAGTAGTTCTTGTTTTAAATCTTGGTTTTCTGCCCTTAATGGCTCTATGGTAAGTATGACAAGTAATTGAACCACTCTGAGCTGCTTTTCTCATCTGTAAAAGGAGTATATTAGTTACAACATACTTTGGAACATTATTATAATGATTAGAAATAATTTGCTTGAAATATTAGGTCCATACTAATACCCAGTGAATTTGTTATTATTATTGCTGCTGCTATTATTGTTGTTATTTGTCTTGGTTGTGATTAGGTGGAAGGATTGAAGGTGACTTGTTTTCTCTCCTTTTTTAGCAATTATATGGTTGTTATCTTTATACTGTAAAGGATTTATTTATAAAGAAGAAACTAGAAGTGAGGCCTTGACAGCCCTTTTGTTTCAATTCCTGGTCACGCTCCAGAGACTAAGGAAGCCATTTTTCATACACCAGGTGACCAGTTACATTCCCAACTACACACATGTATGTTTTTCTCTCATGTCAACAAAGGACAAATTCCTGCCAGGGAGCCAAACCTGAGCTACAGAGATTTTATTTATTTATTTGAGAGAGAGAGAGAGAGAGAGACCATGAGCAAGGGGGAGGAGCAGAGTGAGAAGTAGACTCCCCACTGAGCAGGGAGCCTCATGTGGGACTCGATCCCAAGACCCTGAGACCATGACCTGAGCCAAAGGCAAATGCTTAACCAACTAAGCCACCCAGGCTCCCTTCAAATTGAAATTTTAAAGTTTTTTCCTTTCTTTTAAGATTTATTTGTTTATTTTAGAGAAAGAGACACAGAGTATTCATGCAGTGGAGGATAGGCAGAGGGAGAGAGAGAATCCCCAAGTAGACTCCACAGTGAACATAGGGCCCTTCACGGTGCTTAATCCCACAACCCCAAGATCATAAACTGAGCTGAAACCATGAATCAGATGCCCAACTGACTGCACCATCCAGGTGCCCCCAAATTTTCAAAGTTTAATGCTAATTATATTGCTCCACATTTTAGATTCACCTATATCAAATGGAAATATCACAACATAAAATATTAGAACTAGCCATATAAACAATACTCAGGTGAATAATGAGACTTGGGGATAGATTCACAAAGTTCAAACACAAAAGTTTTTGTCCTTCTGGCTCAATTTTTCCTTCTATTGTACTGATGAAATCAATTGCAAATCTTTTTTGACATGCCTTTGGTGAATGGAGATTTTCTCTCCCATCATCTGCCATTAGAAGGTGTGTATTCCTGACCAGTAAAATATCCAGCAGTCTTGCCAGACGATATAGAAGGGGATTTATTTTTAAGGCTTGCTTTCTTTCTTTCTTTCTTTCTTTCTTTCTCTTTCTAAGTCTCTCCATGTGCTAGTCTGAGCTTTCTAAAATACCTAATGTCACATAAATCCCAGGGCTTTTACTTGGAACGGTATATTATTAAATGGTTTATAAACACCTACATTTTTATTATATTATTCCTATGACTTTTTTCATGGCACAGTTAATTTGCTTACACACTGTGTATTGAAATTAGTTTTCAGTTTTGTTCTGATACTTTTTTAAAAAGTAAAATAGGGGGGAAAAGCGATCATTAAATGCTGCTTCTCAATTTAAATGGTATTTCTACAAAGAAGCCTTTTCTGATGCAAGAGAATAGACTTTTTTCTTCCTCTTACACTGTGTCATGCCAACCTATGTTGTTCCTTCCATCCTCTTCCTTTTGTTTAGCTCAACTTGTTCCCTCTTATACAGACTTCTTTCCCATTATTTCCCCACTCTCTGAAAATTTTACCCCCTCTTTTTTTTCAATGAATTAACTTTGCTAATTATTAATCTCAGTCCTATCACTGCTTCCTTAAGCAAACCCTCCCTGATCTCTATGACTAGGGAAAATCCTCTCTTAAAAGGCACTCACACAAACATCCCCATCATCACGACAATTTTGCAGTTGAATTTTACACTTGTGTATGTAATTATTTTATTAGTGTTTTTATTACTATTTAACTACTAGTGAATGAAGTTAAAGCCAGGTTTCTTTTTGCTAATAATTGTATCCCTATGATATAAAACAGTGCTGAAACAAGGAAGGTACTCAGTGAATATTGATTGAATGAGCAAATGAATATTTCAGAATTAAGTAAAATAATATATGTAGAGGGTCTGGTACATACTAAGTGGTCTTTTATAATTTGAATAGCTTCTACTCCTTTGAGAGTGGATCTGGAATTTGCAAAGTAACATATGTCTCTCACTGAAATTAATTGAGTAATTAAGGGTCAATTATTCCTTGATTTATTTTTTTTAAAAACTGATATAAATGGGTGAAGCTATTGGTTCCTAATGCATAAGAAAGAAGTCTATGCAGGCACATGGGTCCTGGCTACTTCACTGCAAGTATATGGCATTCTTAATGGAATTTGTTGAAAAAAAATTTTTTTTTCAGTTTAAATAGTTCTAGAAGATTTATTTATCAAGAAACATGTTAATTATGGTCTGGCATTTAAAAAAAACTGTGGCTACACTTTCCATAAAGAGTGATATTGTATATTAAATAAGTGCTTTGGAGTCAGCATGTGCTTTTGAACCTGAGTTGTGTCACTTATCAACTATGTGACAACCGTCTCCTCTGTAAAATGAAGGGTGTGACACTTGTCATCAAGGATTACTTCCAAAATTAATGAATAATTTTAGCGAATATTCTGTGTCATATAGTAACATAAATAGTGATGTGCCCCAACCCCCCCAAAAACAAAACAAACATACACAGAAGAGCAGGCCTATCAATGATAGTTAACTAACTGTCCTACAAAGAAGGAAAAAGAGCAAAGTGATATATTTTAACTGACTATCATATGCAAAACACTGGAGGGGGAGACAAACCATGAAAGACTGTGGACTCTGAGAGACAAACTGAGGGTTTCAGAGGGGTGGGGGTGGGGGGTTGGGTAAGTCTGGTGGTGGGTATTAAGGAGGGCACATACTGCATGGAGCACTGGGTGTGGTACATAAACAAAGAATTTTGGAACACTGAAAACAGAATAAAATAAAAAATATCCTCTTAAATAGCCTGAGAGGTTGATGCAAGAAAGGAAACTGAGGGCAAAATAATTAAGCATTTGCTTCACAATCACAAAACCACAGTCTTTCTTCTCAGGGGAAAGATGTGAAGGTATAACCTCTGGGCATATTCTAATTGTCTTGACACAAAGATTTAAGTAGATGGACCTAAACAACCTATAGAGATGAAATTACTTTGAAACTCTGGAAGAGGAACACACAGAATTTTTTTTTTTTTTTTTTAGCATTCTTGTGTTTTGAATTTTTCTAGCAGATCAGTCTGTTAATTGCTTAGCAAACAAAAATAAGAGGATATAAAAGAAAGATTCCACATCAAAGCTATGCAAGTAAGACATCATCCTGGTGGCTTTCCAATAAGAAAATTGCCAGGAATTCAAGCGAAGACTTTATCCTGTTGAAGGCATTAGAGCATCCAAGTTGAGCATCCAAAACAAGTTCATATGATGTAATGAAACTGGCTTTTGACAACAAAATGATATATATCCCAAGCTGATTTTACCAACTTCTATCCATATGATCTTAACATTATAGTAACTGCTGTGATTTTTTCTATTTACTCATCAAAAGAGTAAGAATTAAAATGATTTGGGGGTGCCTGGGTGGCTCAGTGGGTTGAGCCTCTGCCTTCATCTCAGGTCATGATCTCCGGGTCCTGGGATAGAGCCCTGCATTGGGCTCTCTGCTCAGAGGGGAGCCTGCTTTCCCCTCTCTCTGCCTGCCTCTCGGCCTACTTGCGATCTCTCTCTCTCTCTGTCAAATAAATAAATAAAATCTCTATAAAAGATTTTTTTAAAAAAGAATTAAAGTGATTTGGGGTGAGAATTTCAGATATTGTACACATGTATGAGGTGTCTTGTATCAGGTCACAGTGCTCAATAGTTTAGCTATTATGTTTCATGTTAAAATGTCTCTAAGACATTATCTGGCATACCGTAAGTGCTCACAATGATAATTCTCTTTGTAAGTGACAGAATTGAGAGCTTATTTTTCTTTTACCAAATTACTACCCGTCTCCTAACCCCTGAAATGCACCAAGTCACCTAAAATAAATGAAGACTAATAACATAATTGCTAGTAAAGTCACTGAAGGCAATTTACTTATTATTGTTGTTGTTGTTGCTATTTAGAAAGAAAACCATTTCAATAGCAAATAACCTGGTTGGGGGTAGGAGTGTTATGTAGCTACAATGAAGGGATTGAACTACAACAGGTATACACAGAAAACATTTAGTAGAGCTCTTGGTTAAACCAGAAATGCAACATAATGCAGGATATTATTTAAATTCTATTGAAAATGGAATTACCTTATATGTTGCTAAGCAAGTGCTCTCAACAATGTTTGTCTAATAAAGAGAGTTATTTTGCCTATTTCTTCAACAAATGCTTTTTCAGTACATATATGATATCCAAATCTTTTCAAAGGGCCAGAGTTGAGTGTATAAATGAGGTAGACCATAGGCTCAAAAACAGTCTGGGACCCCACTTTCTGAGCATCTGGACCCAAAAAGTGTATCTAGGGATTACATAGAGGAGAGAGTATGTAAATAAGGAAAATTTAAGCCCAGATATGCTATTCCTCTGAACAGAGGAAAATAACAATTGTTACACAAAGCTTGAAACGAACTTTAGGACTCTGGACTTCCTTGATTATTCTTTCACTTAAAATAGCAATTTAGGGGAGCCTGGGTGGCATTGGGTGGGTTAAAGCCTCTGCCTTCGGCTCAGGTCATGATCCCAGGGTCCTGGGATTGAGCCCCGCATTGGGCCCTCTGCTCAGCAGGGAGGCTGCTTCCCCTCCCACCTCTCTCTCTGCCTGCCTGTCTGCCTACTTGTGATTTCCATCTGTCAAATGAATAAATAAAATCTTTTTTAAAAAATAGAAATTTAAATGTATTTCATTAATCATGTGTGATTTGCACTTTTGGCCATTGTTAAAAAATTATAGTCCATGTCTGAATATGAGAATAATTTGGGATTGGTCCATAATAATTAGCATTATATGATCTATTTTGCAAAACATCTTGGAAATACCAAGAGATTTACTATAAGGAATTGGCTCAAATGGTGATAAAGGCTGAGGGGTTTAAGATCTTTGTTGGCAAATTGGAGAGCCAATGGTATTATTCCAGTCTGAATTCAAAGGACTGAAAACCAGGAGAGTCAATGTTGTAAACTCCAATGTGAGTTTGTGTCCCAGTTCCAAGAGAGTCAGAAAGAAAGAATTTTTCCTTACTCAGCCTTTGACTCTTTTCAGGCCTTGGATGGATTGGATGTAATCCATCCCCATGGAGGAAAACAATTTGCTTTACATAGTCTGTCCATTCAAATGTTAATCTCGTCATCAAATAACCAGAGAAATTTTAAAATGTTAATCTAATCAAGAAATCTGTGAGGGCACAGATACATCCAGAAATAATGTTTAACCAAATACTCATGTACCTCTTGGGCCTGTCAAGTTGACACATAAAATTAAGCATTCATAGGACCTACATCTTTAGTTATTCAATCGAAATTTTAACACGATTTATCAATACTTTCAGGTTGATATGTGTTTGTGTTTGCATTTTTTAGAGGGAAAGGGGCAGAGGGAGAGAGAGAATCTGAAGTAGGCTCCATGCCCAGCATGGAGCTATAGGGAAGTCTCGATCTCACATCCTGAGATCATGAACTGAGCTGAAATAAAAGTTTAATACTTAACCAGTTGAGCCACCCTGGCATCATAATCTGTGTGCATTTTAAAGTCATAGGTACAAAGAAAGACTTACCAACAATTTCATTTTTGCAAACTAATTCCTACCGGGAAAGTCTCTCTTGTGGTTGCTTTAGTGATGGGAAGGTCAAGATCACTGAATTCTCATTATCATCCTTTCCTTATGCATTATATTCATTAGAAAGTGGAGTTGAAAACTGCTATTTAACCTTGGTCATATTTCTTCTAGTACCATGTGTTATGCCCCAAAAATGGGTCTGTAATTAAAGGAGCGAGACTGATATAAAGCGAAGGTCAAGCAAAGCTTTATTTTGTGCCAAGTATCAAAAATCTAACCGAACGTTCAAGAATCTAACCGAACGTTTGGGGACGCACCTCTTACAAGACTGGCTTTCACAGACTGGCTTTTAAGGGCAAAGGCCATGCGGTCGGGCCTGGCCATGGACAGGTGGCCAATGAGATTGTAACACACACAGGAAACTCCATAGTGATGCTAGGTGACCAACTGAATTACAGTTTACCCTAGAGTAGACATTTGAACCAGCCTATCACAGCTTGGTTAGGATTGGCGCCCAAAGGGCGGGGTCCATACTCCTTGGTAACTAGGGAGACAGTATGCATCTCCCCACTGATCGGATGTCTCCACCTGGCCTGACCCACCCTTGTATTTGAGCTTTGTTACCTGAGGCTGGTTTCCGGGACTTGTTTTTAAGTAACTCCCCTGGGGGAAGGGGAGCAGGGACAGTTTAAGGGTTAAACAACAAGGTTATTGTTTAACCTCAATGGAAGCCTCTGGCTAAAATATAAAAATATAAAATAGGTTCTTACACCATGTACTTGACCATATAGGAAATAGATAGCTTACTAGATAAATCATCCAAAAATTGGGGTGCCTGGGTGGCTCAGTCATTGAGTGTCTGCCTTCAGCTCAGATCATGATCCCAGGGTCCTGGAATTGAGCCCTGCATCACACTCCCTGCTCTCCCTCTCCCACTCCCTGTGCTTGTTCCCTCTCTCGCATGCTCTCTCTCTGTCAAATAAATAAATAAAATCTTAAAAAAAAATCATCCACAACTCTTGGAAGAGATATTTTTAAAAATAAAGGTCTGTCAGCATTACAGATTTGATGCCCCTTTAAATCTTTGAAGTAATGCACATTTGTATGATTTTCTTCTAATAGTTGTTCATTCAAAAAATACTTCTTAAATATGTCCTTAGTGAATTTATAGTGCAGGATGTTGCTGGTGTTAGAGGACAAAACATGACCTATTGCTCCTGGGAAAGTTAAGTGTGTTGAGATGTTTCCCTTTAGGAAGCTAGTATTGCTCTAAATAGAGATATTGTCTGCCTGCCACCTGGTAGATTCCCTAAGAAACACTCAGTTTGCTCATTTACACTGTGGCATCTGGTGTCCATTAGATAATATCTACAGATTAGATATTCTTGATCTTTTCTAAAGTTAAACTTGCTGGCAGGTCACTTGACTCTCGTATTAGCTTAGTCATCTACCGTAAAGCATTGCATTATATTATTGTGAGTGACATGTATTTTCCAGGTACAAGTATATCCCTGGTAGAAATCAATGAAAGTCCTAAGTTGATGTGGAATCAGAAAAATTTAAAAGGGCTGTATTTTATAGACATTTTTGTGGTTGGAAAAATAATGCCTATTTATTAGAGAGTGTTAGAAAGCCCAGAAGGAAAAATATAAGTAAAGGGAAATACCAAAAATGACCACCTACATATAACTATTTACAGCCATAGTTAATAAAATAATCTTTTAGTATTTATATATGAGATATCAAATACTGAATTTTTACTAAGTGCTTTTCTAAGTTTCTGTTCATAATACTTTGCATGCACAATTTCATTCCATCTGCAGAGCTAGCTGTTTTTACTATTTCCACTTTAAAAATAATAAAAAAAAATGAAGCAAAGAGAGATGAAGTAACTTTCTCTGGGTAGCAATACCTAGTTAGTAAATATAGAAGGTCCCTGACTTATGGTTCACCTTACAAATTTTTACTTTACCATGGTGGGAAAGCGATATACATTCCATAATAACTGTCCTTCAAAGTTTGAATTTTAATCTTTTTCTGATAATAGCCATATGCCACATGATACTCTCTTGTGATGCTGGGAGCTGCAGGGAGCTGCTGCTGCCTGGGAGCCCCGTGATCATGAGGGTCAATAACCAATACACTTATACCCATTCTGCACCCATACAACCATTCTGTTTCTCACTTTCAGTAAGTATTTATACACAAATTTTTTGCATAAATTGCATAAAATATTCAACACCCTATTTAAAATAGGCTTTGTGTTAGATGATTTTACCCAACTGTAGGCTAATATAAGTGCTCTGAGTATATTTAATTAAGGTAGATTAGGCTAAACTATGATGTTTAGTAGGTTGGGTGTATTAAATGTATTTTGACTTACAAAATTTTCATAGTAGGAAGGATTTATCAAGATATAACTCAGCATGAGTCAGGAGAGATCTGTAACTTTCTCTGGTTAGTAAACATCTAACCTAAGTATGCCAATATGTGCTTGTAACTATCATGTTCCAGTGAATATTCATACTTACACACACTCAGAGTTCTCTTTTTTTTAACCACTGTACCAATTCTGTTTGTAATATGCTTTTTTAACTTCACAACATATTATAAAAACATTATTTTATAAATATAGTTCTGTATTTTCATATTTGAAGTTTACTCGGTGCATTGTTTTAAAGGATGAACTAGAACTTTAATGTAGCATATATGACTTTGTTTTTGTTGTTTTTATTTTTTGCTGTGATTTTTAAGATTCATTTTATCTTGAAGAATATTTCTATTGCCATTTTTTTAGGAAGTGGATAATCCAGGGGAATGCTAGCTAAAACCACGGTGAACCCAAAATACCTTTTGAGGAAGAGAATTCATACTATTCCATATTGAGGATAACCTCTCAGGGTTAGTGTGGTTTAAATACATTTAGTTCTGTTTCTGAGAATTGGCACATGTAAAGGGAAATTGTATAAATTATATTTGTGTACATGGTGTTGGGAGAGAGATAAGGGGAGCCTTAAATTACCTCTCTGTATATCCAAGTTGTTTATCCAATGGTCAGGATTCTAGAGCTATGCATTCCTTGATTATTATATGTTTTAGTAGGAGAGAGAAGATTGCCAAACAAATAACTATCTCCAAAGATAAAAATTGCCCTGTGTAAAAGAGAGGGAGAAACACACTGTGAAAATTCAGAGGAGGGCAATGCATCTTTCAGGTGAGCTGAATAGCAGAGACAAGAAGCAGATGTTTAAACTTGGCTTTAAGAATGGAAAGATGCTTCTTTTTAGTAGAGCTGTACTGCGTGATATGGGTGACATAAAATCATTTCCATGATTACAAATGAATATGTTTATTGAGCTAAAAATCTATTATCACTGAGGCACAGGCAAGCACAAAATGTTAATAGAAGCACAACTACATCAAGTTGAATTCCATTTGTCAATAACAACATTTGGAGATTTTACTATGAAGTTATACCTAACTTTAGACAATACAACATTGAACTACCTCACTCAATTGATTTTTAAAATGTAATGTAAATCACTTCTGCCTGCATTGTCTAACAAATTAACATATTGTTATATCCAATATAAATAATGATTGAACAAGCCAAATGAAAATCTGACAGCCACAAATCCCATTTGATCTTATTTAATCTAAGAAACTGCTTATAGCTGATCAATTGATAAAAACTGACAGTTAAATATTTTCAAAGCACCACCATTTTACCAGTAGTTTAGGGAGTGAAGATAAAGCCTTACTGTGCCTTCCAATTTAGCAAATAATTCAGCAATATTTAGAGAGAGCTATTAGTGCATACAGCAGATGAAATTGTAGACTGAGCAGTTATATAACTATCTAGAAACATTTTATTTTCAAAGAGCACTATGCCTTGTCATTTTCAGCTGTGAGACAGATTTGTGTAGATATGTCAACAGGCTGAAGGAAGGTTAGAATAATTATCTGAACTGCAGGATTCTCTTTGCCCTCTTGGATTTGGTATTTTTTCTCCATCTCTCTCCCCAAAAAATAAAGAGAGAAAGACTTTAATGTTAAGATCTTTTTTTTTTTCAGAGAGCATTTTTTTATATAAATTAGTTTATTGACACTATAGGATTTAGATTCTAGATCCTACACCTATTTATTTGCCCACAACATTAGGTGGAAGCTGTCTCGATTCTGTTGATTTTTCAACCCCACATCTATCTCTGTAGTAATGAGATTGACTTGGAAGTTTCTCCCAGTAAATGAGTATGAATTTTCCACAAATATTTCAAGTCAGACATCAGAACCACACATAGTAGGAAGGAAAGGAAGACTAAGTGTTTTCCCATTATTGGGAGAGTGTAGGCAGCAGAATCATGTAAATCAATGCTCTGCCCCTTCCACTAGCTATTATGTAAACTTGGGTGAATAATTTTCTCACCCAAGAGCTGGTAATTTGTAAAATTTATAAATTTTTAGAATTAGAACAATTTCTAGGTTGATATATGGTATATGTTTGTTATCCAGTGTCTACCTCTACCACAAGCTCAAAAAAAGAAAAAAAAAGTTAGGTTACATTATTACTGTATAATATTGAGTTGGACCATTATCAAGGTCACTTTTTTCTTCTTAGAAATTCTGTGCTATAATTAAATCATATCTCTAATTTATCAGAAAATCTCTCAGCTTAGGGAAACTCCCTTGATAACTCTTACATTAAATAAAAATGGTTTAGTCTACTTCCCTCCATGCCATATTGTAGCTGAACATTTTTCTTTCCTTTGTAGTTTATTTACAGTATATACATTGGCTTTTGTTAGATCCTCATTCCATAACTAGGGCAGACATTCTTATCTACAGTACGCTAATATAGCAGCTGGCTAGGATTTTTTTCTTATGCCCAAAGAGCTAATGTCTGAAGGTCACCACATGCACTTTTGTTCCTAACATTTATTTTGGTCTTGTGATGTTGTTTTAAACCCTTTCACTCATAACTGAGAATCAGGAAGCCTATATTCTAACTCTGACTCTGCTTTCGTTTAGTGGTAGTTTGCTGTTTGCGGCTAGGGAATGGATTCTCCCTTTATTGGAATTGTCAACTCTCCCATGTGCTGGTTGGATCAGTTTGGTATAGCAGATTAGTATTATTTGTTTGGCTTTCTAAAGGAGGAGTCACATTGCCTGAAGTACTGGATGGAGAAGTAAAAACTGGCTATTAAGGAGAGTATGTAAAGATGGATGAGCTGTCTGCCATGAGAAGAAAATAGAATAGCAAGATGTATATTACACATTTTCCCTCTTATACTAGATCCTTTTAATGTCCTTTGAGCACAAACATGTTGTGATTAGGTTGATCTGTGAGTATGATTAGTACTTTGTCACATTTCTAAGAGCTTTCAGTGGAAATCAAATTAATGAGGTTGAATATTTGCAGTTTTGTGTGCCCCAGATACATAAGAGTTATCCCCTCTGTGTATTTTTGCCTCCTCTCTTTCTTTCTCTAAATATGTTTCAATTATTTCCAGAAAGATAAACATGGTAAAGGACATTTGTAAATCTGCACTAGGATCATCAAATTATTCAAGACATAAATAACCAGTGAGGGGAAAATATGAATTAAAAATTTTCCCCAGAATCTTGAGATTAATAAACATATCACTAATCTATACACACAGTATTATAATTCTCTTCCCTTTTTTTACTGGTACTATCCCTTTCTGATAGAAACTCCATTAGGCAGTTTTACTGATGGAGAACTATACCAGTAAGAGTTAAAATGACTTCTCATGGTAACATAACTGGTAAGAGGAGGAATTGAGATGTGGCTTCATTTTCATAACTGGCCCAAGATTTTACATCCTCTAGTTCACCTGCTTCCAAACCAAGATTTCACAATCTGACATACTATATATATTTCAGTATGAAATCACTGAATATATGTCCTTAGATAGCTTTCATTGACATCATCATAATCTTGAAAAATAAAATGACATGTCCATATGTGCCAAGTAGAAAGATGATAATAGGCCCAAATAGGTCTCTTGAATATTCACCAAGATGTCATATGTTTTTAAACTGAACAATCTCTCATGATGGGGCATTTTCTCTCTGATATAATGTAAAGCTATGAATGTGTACAGAAATTTACTCTGTGTTTATGAGTTCATGTGAGTGTGTGGGAGTAATGCCCTCTATAAGTAGGGTGCACTCAACTCTGGCCTCAGAAACTTTTAATTGGAACAAAACATCTTTTGCCTTCCAATTCCTTATCTTCACTGAGAGTCCTTTTGAAATTAGGACCATTCTAATCCATGTGTCCAGCTCAGGGCCTGCTTGAAGACTAAGTCCTAAATAGTTGATTACTAAGAGAGTGATAGTCTTGGCCTTATTTCCTCTTGTTCCCTTCCATATTGTTGTAACACACATGTCAGGTGCCTTATCAGTCACCAGAGATACCTGGTGAAACACCACCATTCATTCCTTCCAAAGATGAATCTCTCTTCATCTCAACCATTGTGATCTTAAAGGAAGTGCCTTCTCTCGACCTCTCATACAACAAGGGATAGGTACATAATCTGAAGTTTCTGATTTCTGAAGTTAGTATATGGTTTCTCGATGGTTTCTGAAGTTAGTTTAGCCCCAAGCTGTGCCAACTGGATTCTCCCTGGAAAGACTGTACCATAAGGTACAGAAAGACTGTACCAGGGAAATTGAATTTTTCTACGGGACCTCTTAAACTATGAGTAGGTGAATATAGGTTTGTTGAGGGATATCTTCTCTTCCATGTGAAAAGAATCCATTTAAGCAATAACGTGAACGAAGAGCATCGAAGTTGAGAGGGGAAAATAAGCATTAGAGATACTACTTTAGGTGTTCAATATGGCAATGACTTTCCATGTGCCAGCTCTGGGTTTCCCCATCAGATGAGCCAAGAACTTTGCTTTTATAAATTGTTGCTTGTCACCAAAAATGTCCTGAACAATGCAGGAATCGAAGTTAGATAACATTACTTTCCTGCCTTTATCACCTTCAGTCTACTGGGGGGAATATTTGTGTATATTAACAGCATCACATTGAGATTCTGAATCTGAATCTTCTATCACTGTATCCCAAAAGAATGAATTAGAGAAGACAGATGATTATTAAACTTATTATCCATGACCCCTACATTTCATTATCACTTTCAAATGGCTCTTTTGGGCTCTTCAGAGAGGAATGGTAAGTCAACAGTATGTGTATTATCATTTTCATGTTTTTAACAATCAGTACACTTAGTGAATGTTTCATATATGCCAGGTACTATGTTGTAGTGATGAATTAAACAAGAGTTCTGCTCTGAAAATAAATGCACCCTACTGAGGGAGACTACAATGTTGGTAGAATATCACAATAGTCAGTGATACGCCCTCTGGTAGAAATATACACAGGAGTTGTGAGAACAAGAAAGGCAGAAGCATGAACTTAAAACTGGTTTGAAGTTTTAGGAATCCTAATGCAATATGGTAAAGCCTACCATTACGTAGTAGAAATAAGTGTTGGAAAGCTCACTCTTTGCAAGAACCTCTGATGACATCACATTTGTTATGTGCCTGTGGTAAAGTTACTTTTAATTTCTGAATTTCAGTTTGCCTACATGGACTATGGTATCAGCTGGGTCAAATAGACCCCAAATCTCCTTCCTCCTCTAAACGGTAATGACTCTGTGAACCCGTGCATCTGGAATGAGAGGAATCCCAAGCGTCTCACAGACAGACTTGAGCCTGCAAACCTAATTAAAATAATCAGTCTGGTTCCAGTATTGCACAAGACAGTTTTGGCTATCCACCTGTGCATGCTCTGATCTGTCATTCCAAAGTCACCTTCTCTGCACAAAGATATCTGTCAATGTTTAATATAATTAAAGTGCTTATTTTCAATAGGAAAGATAATTTACAAGGTATGATTAGTCAGTGTTCTGATCTAAAAAGACTGTGTCAATTATTATGCAATTTGATCCAAATGTTAAAACTTCTGATGTTAAAAAGAAAAAAGTCAATGTGCTTTCAGAATCCACCACTCTCAGAATCAACTGCTCTCTTAGAATCAACTGCCTTCTTTTGACATACACTTTGATTTGAGGTTGTCATTTTCCACTGAAGTAAGAGAGTGGGGGTTAATCAGAAGTTTGGGACACGGTTAACTCTTACTTATACCGTATGCATATCACTGCCATTCAGGATTCTAAATGGTATCTCTGACAGCTAGCTACATAGCTATCTGTTGGATGTCAAGCATCATATATGGAGAGTAGACCAGGGACCTAGAGGAAAGGCTCCACATTCTTAATTCAGTTCAGCATGTTGTTCCTGACCTAAGCTGTGTGACTGAGGAAACTGGCTACCCAGTTTGAAGCCTAGGCCCCCTTCTGGAAAATATGGATTATAATATAATAACTGCATAAAATATTATAGTACGGTATACTCCACCACCACCACTCAGTCACCTAGAAATCATTTAATTTTCTGAAAAGTCAATATACCTAATAGTAAAAATTGGTTGGTACTGCACTCGGATCCATGAGAACCATTTTCTCACCTCTGAACCCATCACTCAGCTTCTGTGTGCCTTCTTGTTAACAGCTTGCACCTGGAACCCCTGAGGCTGGCTCTTAGGATCATGAACCTATGTAATCAAGTGAAGATCCAGAAGTGTCTGAGAGTTTTACTATCCTTCCCCCAATTCAGGATATCTCATAACCAAAGACGTGGTGGAGTACAAAAGTCCATCTCCTTTGCTTTAAAGTGGGACAAAGTCAGGTGTAATTTCTTTTTCAGACCTCCACTGGAGGTCACCCTGCATCTGGGACTTCCCTAAAAACTTACCTTTTGCTTCTCCCCTTCCTATTCTGGTCCTCCATACCCCCTTTCTAGTTCCTCCTGGGAGCATTTCCTTAATACATCTGAGTAGTACCTGAATTTTTCAACCAGAATCTGCTTCTGATAGAGCCCAGTCTATTAAAATGCATAGAAATGTTCAGTGTTAGTCTCATGAGTGGCTTTTGTTAAGGCTACAGTATTTGAGGACATAAGTGACTAAATTTCCAAGCCTGTTTTCTGGTATCTTAGCAGATGATGCTGGACCAGAAAGAGATTGGGAGTAGGAAAGCAGAAAAACAGTCATCCTGTTTAGAAAGACTCCATTAACCATAGGGAGCTAGCCAAGTAGAAGTCAGAAAACAAGAACTTGTCTGTGTTTATCCAATGTGGAGTATACTGGCCTTGGTAAAAAATAATGCTGCAAATACTTGTATTTAAATAGGGCTTATCCTTTTCTGGATGGAATATTATTAAGAACCAGTTGCTTTTGTTTACATTCTGTGATTCTCTTTTTTAAAAATATTTTATTTATTTGTCAGTTAGAGAGGTTACAAGAAGGAGGGAGTGGAATGCAGAGGGAGATGCAGGCTCCCAGCTGAACGAGGAACCTGATGTGGGACTTGATCCCAGGACCTGGGATCATGACCTGAACTGAAGGCAGACACTTAGCTAACTGAGCCACCCAGGTGTCCTGACACTCTGTGATTCTCAAACAGATGACTGAGTGATACAGCAAAAGGGTATGGTAGTCTCGGAAAAAATGTTGAGAGACTAGTTCTTTCTAGTTCTAAGTTCTAGTTCTAGTTCTTTCAAGTTCTAGTTCTTGTTTCCCATTTCTAGCTTTGACATTATCTTTGGAAAACCCCTTTCATTTTTATTACAGTTACTTTATTTCATATTCTGGCCAGAGTCTTTTGATTACTTTCTTCCCTCCAAATCTTTCCAATCCACATTGGCTTTGATGAATACTAGGGTGGCATGTCTTAGCTCTGGCTCCTGGGACCCAGCCTTTAGCACTAGACCATTCCACTTACCTGTGTCTGGAGAGGCATGTGAGCCTCTCCAGACACAGGATGTGTCTGGAGGATGTGAGCCATTACCCGATGTATTACCAGAACTATTTCATAGGGCTTTATTTACTTGTTTTCTGGGGAAAAGGAGTTTCTTTGCATATCTCTTAGTCCCAAGACACTCACATATGTTAAAAGAAATGAAACAAAAATGAAAGCAAAATGACAACAAAAAAACAGCACTTGCAGCAAAGCTGCCAGAGCTGTGGCTTACTTTCTTATTAGGCTCAGACAAGACTATTCCACTTCAAATTAAGGACCTAAAGCGGTGCAGGGCTATTTCAGTAGGTAAATGTATTCATGATTGAAGCAAGGAACGATGCACTGATCACAGGTTGGCATCCGAGTTAATGATAAATTCATGGCCAATTGTTTTTCTTTCTTTCTTTTTTAAGAAGATTGAGCACATTCATTGGGTCATTTCACATAAATTAACTCATATATCTACTAGCATTCTAATCAGTGCACACACACCCTTTTACACATTCAATTTTAATACACATTTTGGGCAAATCTATACATTGACACAACACAATTTAGATGCTGCCATACTATTATGATCCATTAGGAACTCATTAAATGTTCAATGTTGTAATCCTGAAAGAAAATTCCTTATAAGTCCTGAATATATCCATTTGGAATATCTGGATATTTTTAGTCAATACAGTGTGTTATTTTTTTTAAAAAAGGGCTTTTATGATCAAAGAGCCACTATTTAGCCTCAGTGGTTGGATATGTTACAGCTTACATTAACTTTTTAAACGTGACTTTTCTAAAATGTCTGTTCTCATATCAGGATGTCTTAACACTATAAATGTATTTTGTTTGGGGCTGGATTAGGGCATTAATCTCTATGTAGTGTGAATTGTGGCAAGGAAATATGTCTACATAGACTGTTAGATAAGACCTATTAAGTAGCAGACTTTCAAAAGAGGCAAGATACTTATTAGATGTCATGTGCACACTTTTCAGTGATATATGAGTTTACACATAATGATAAAATACATTTCAGAATGCTTTGCTCCTCATATAATGTGTAAGGTTAGAAATGGGGAATATAGAAAGACTGTAAGCTCAAGAAAAATCACTTTGTAATCATTTAATATGCCACACCACCCCATCCTAAAGTAATAGGCAGTTAAAAAGTATGCAGAATATTCCATTTCTCTCAGTGCTCAGTTATGAAAAAAATTTCAACATTATGTTAATGGAAGGCAAATAGAAATAGTAGAAAGGAAAACTGGATGGCAAGATGAGACTTTCTGCTGGGTTCAACATTTTAGAAAAAAGTCCACAGCACAAATCTCATTTTCCATGTGAAGCAAGAAGGTTAAAATTTGTATTTAATCATGGATTGGACTTGCTACAGCTCTGAAAACCCATCATAAAGCATTGCTGGCATGGGCACATTTGTTGACCGGATAGTAGCATATGATTCAATTTTCCACTTTTTGCAGTTCAACACAGATAAAAAAAAAAGGGAGTGAAATGTATAAATTTTCTTCCACAAAATGATATTTCTAGTTGATGATATTCAGCTGTATTCGAGTCTGCAAAATTTCTTGGCTTTCCAAAGGCAATGACTAAAATTTTTTTTGAAAGTTGACATTCTTAAATAAATAGAGATAAAAACTTCCTTAAAAGATTTTTAAAAAATAAAAATATATAAGGAGGAAAGGTGTAGGGCCAGCGTGTAAATTGTCCCACTTTTTAGTTGTGCAGTTCTTGATTCAGCAATGACCTGGCCAATGGTGAGAAGTCCTGATATAGCAGGAGTTCTTATGTGAAATAGCACAAAATACCAATAATGCAAAATGATTCCATGTCTTCAAGAGAAGCCATGTTGGGACACCTGGGTGGCTCAGTTGGTTAAGCACTGCCTTCAGCTCAGGTCATGACCCTAGTGTCCGGGGATCCAGCCCAGCACTGGACTACCGCTTGATGGGGAGTCTGCTTCTATCTCCCTCTGCCCCTCCCCCTGCTTGTGTTCTCTCTCTCTCTCTCAAGTAAATAAATACAATCTTAAAGAGAGAGAGAGAGAAGCCAAGTATACTGGTCCAAACATCACAGGCAGAATCAAATGCAGAACCCTAGTGTGTTGACATCGGTGAAAATAGTCCCTAGAATGGTTAGTAATAGTAGACTGGCATAGAGAACAAGCAGTGGGGCAGGTGGCTAGTGATACCATCAAAGAAAAATGGTGTCCATCCACTTCATGGCTAAGTGACACTGGATGAGCAAGTTAGAATTTCCATAACTAGGCTGATGTCAAGAGCCCAAGTTTTAAGTCACACATTAGTTTGAAATATAGTTCTGTTCCTTTATGGGCTGAGTAACCTAAACTATAATTTTCCAGCATCTTCATCACCTGCAAAGCAGGTTCATAATTTATGTGAATATTAAAGAAAGAATATTTATCGTATATCTGGCTAATCCTTATAACACAAGATATCTTAAATAAATATATTTTACTGCAAAGGGCAATAAAAGTTTTGTGTGAAAGAGATTCTCACAGATTTGCATTTTGACCTAGAACATCACTTTGAAAACTTCAAATTACAAAGTGCAATGTCTGTTCATTACTAAAACAGTTCGGAATATTCAAAGCTTTCTCATGATTATATCCACAAGTAGAAAGCAATATCTTCAGAGAAAAAAATAAAATCAAGGTTAAATATGTGAAAGAATAGTCTTCAGGTCAAATCTAGAAGCCAAAAGCAGAAATAAGTTGGTGCTAACAGAGATAGGAGATATAAGATGATGCAAGAGGGCGGGTGGGTGTTACCATGGTTGCCAAGATCTCCGCTGAGTGCCTATGGCGTGGTCAGTCTGTATGCATGGCTTGAGAGTATATCAAGCTTTATTATGGATGTATCGTCTAATATCTATAAAATAGATAACAGTATACTTTATCTTGACCACAGAACAGACAGCAGACCCGTTGATGGAGACCATTGCTTTTAATTCACTCTTGTTTCCACCTGTGCTGTCTAGTTGAGCTTCCAATTAGGATATCAAGTTCATGGCTTCATAAACACGGAAGACAACCTGCATTTAAGTACATGAGGGCCTCCGTGGCCTCTTCCAATATAAGCACAAGTGCTATGAAACCCTGTATCTGGAGTCAGCAGTGAGTTCCTTTTTCTAAGAATTTTATTTTGAAAGGTAGAAATGCAAGTGTAAGTACTAAGCCCCTGTATGTGTCTCTGTGTGTGAGTGTGTGTTTTTTAGCTGTTTAGCGTAGCATTTCCTTAGTCAGTGTTGAATAACCTCAAGCCCTAGGGACCCAAATCCAAGTCTGTTTTCAACATGAGAAAACTCATTTTGATTCCCCCATTTGACAGAAGTGATGAACCTGTGTTGACCCTGGTGACAATTACAGGCAGGAGCTGGGCACACAGTGTAAAAACAGCAGGCTTCAGTGAACAGACTCTCAGAGGTAATGAGCCAAAGATGAGACCCTCAATTCTTCTGGGAAATTGCTAAAAATAGAACCTTTGCTGATACTATGTATAAAACAAGAATAAGGACTGGGGAATATTGAGACCATGAGGTATAGACATAAATTTAAGACATACAAAGTGAAACAAAGTTCCAAAAATGCAGAGATAGATTCTTGAAGAAAATTATACTTGACTGAATGTGACAACAAAAATCCATGTATCCATGTAGTGTCATAGCTGAGAGGCCACAAAGAAAACTAACGCACCCCTTGATTTTACAGATGAGGAAACAGGCACTAGAGAGTTCATCTCATTTGCCTGAGAAATAGAATAAGTTAGAGGCAGAGGCAAGTCCAGAAGCCTGCAATTTGGAGTATTGTTTAACAAGGTGTTCCACTACCACAAATTATCTCCTGTGTAGAAGCTATAAGCCATAGTTGTTTTCTTAGATATAATAAAGTTTATATACAAGATTTTAAATGATGCTAATTATCTCAAATACCTGGGAACTTTATTCTCCTTGAATAACATCTCCTTGGCAAATAAGGAATTATGACATTCAAGGAATTAATATGTATGTGTGTTGGGGTGGAGGGTTTCTGAGAATTTTGTTGTGTGCCCCTAATGCTGTGGAATGATTATATAAGTAAATTACCAACTAATATTCAATTTTAAATCTTGTTGCCAAAGCTACACATTTTAACTAAAATAAGCATGCTCTACCCATAGGCATAAAAATAAGAAAACAAAATACTTGATTTATAGACAAAGAAGAAAAGACACAAATTGCACTGATTTACCAGCTGCCTATTCCCATTCTTTGCCCAAGGGAAGCATACTGCTTTACCTTGGATGTTTTCCTGTAGAATAAACAAGGCTAATAGAAGGCATGTTATGAAAACTTCCACATCAACCACAGATTCACTGTGTAGATCTTCATCTTTCTCGTTCAAGGGAAAACCAGTTATGGGTTTATGTCTTAAGGTATTATCCTGGTAGAAGGGAATGCCCAAGATGCAGAACTTCTGTGCAATGCTACTGTTACCAAGACGCTTATTTGACTCAAGATTTATTTTGCTCTTCTTCTTTAATAACAATAAATTTAAAAAAAACACCCACTAATATGGGGCTCCTGGGTGGCTCAGTCATTAAGCATCTGCCTTCAGCTCAGGTCATGATCCCAGGATCCTGGGATTGAGCCCTGCATCGGGCTCCCTGCTCAACAGGAAGCCTGCTTCTCTCTCTTCGACTCCCCCTGCTTCTGTCCCCTCTCTTGCTGTGTCTCTCTCTGTCAAATAAAAAAATATAATCTTTAAAAAAAAAACCACTAATATGTGGCTGGCCACAGGCTAATCATGAGCAAAGACTACATCTCTCTACTAATTTTGTCTCAGTAATTGAGTTTTCCCTATTGAGATGAAAATGGAAGTGTCGTTGGGTTTCTGATTCTTGTGTAGGGAAATACTTGACCTCTATTTGTCATATTTGTTTGTTTTTTTCCTTCTTCCATTATGCTGCCAAAAACATGGATATGATGTTTGGAGCTCTAATAGTCATCTTGAATGATGAACTTAAAACCCATAGTCAGGTTCTTGAAGGCTTCTGGTAACTACCAGATCAGACCTAAACAGACCTACGAAATCAGACACAAACTGCTTGTAGCTGTCTGGCCTGGATTGAAAAGGAGAGTAACATGTTGTCTATTTACCCCATTTTTACAAGTTATATATCACATTAAATTGAAAGTGCTAACATATCTGTCATGATTCAGGAAGATGGAAGATCTTGTTATTGTTAAGCCAGTAACTTTGTCTTAGGAATTTAGGTTTTTCTGTTTGTTAATCTGTTGAAAGAAAATAAAAAGTTAGCTTTTGTTCATGACACATTTTGTAATGTAGTAATTAAACAACACAGTTCTCAAAGGAAGGAGAACTATAAGCAGACAAATATGACTATTCAAATTATTCTCTGCCTTTATAATATGATTAAAGTGTTATATAATCACCCATAGTACATAAAACAATCAATCACAAGACTTTACACTAAAACCCCATCAATACTGTATCATCACCCATTCGTTTCTTTATTGAACAATTACTGAATATTCTATGCTGTACTAGGCATTATAATCTGTCTTTAGATATTTTTCCTTCTTCAGTACCTTTGAGAATCCAGTAGATAAACATCTTTGCCAGCTTTTGATGTAGTCCCGTTTTCAGTGGATCCTAATAGTTTTTGTTAAAAACATAACCCTCATTTGTTTGTAGAAACTCTGTGGATTTCACTTTGTGTGCTTTTCCATCTAACTTTGGCCCTTAAGAGATGCTGAAAAAGAGGGGAAGAGGAAAACAGAGGGAGAAAGAGTGAACACTGGAAGGTGTTTGCATGTGGTCTTGTGGGGGCATGTGTTAGTGTATGGTAAACCCTAAGCAGTGCTCTTTTGGATCAGGGAAAACATTTACAGAACTCCTGAAGGTCTCAGAAGTGCAGTCATCTACTACCTTAGATTTGTCAGACCAGTTATAGGCTTCCCTGGACCCCAGAAGTGGTTTCTTAATTGCCTGGCACTGTGACTCCACCTCCCAGTAGAGTTTAACACTCAGTAACTTCACCAAAGCTCCAAAGCATTTGTGATTTTTAGTTTTGCAAGAGGCCATTGGCATTTTGAGACTTCTGTGCTATCCATGCTGGATATACATTCCTGTTATAGTCTTCACATCTTCCACAAATAAGCATATGGTTTAAAGGGCACATGAAGGACTGGGTGGCCTGGTGTGTCTCTTACACATACTATCATTGGTGGGATTTAGTTGGCTCTCAGCAAGGTCATGAGTGATTCTTGCTAACTGATTGCTCCCAGGTACTTGAATCAATTTCACTAACTTAGAATAATTGTGTCTTAACAGCTGGCTGTTAAGAAGTAATAAAATAGCTAAATTATTAAATATCTTAAAATATTTAAATATGTATTTTGTTTTGGAAAGGTATGATGTTTTATTTCCTTCAACAATACGATAACTTCAGTGAATTGGTAGCATATGCTGAGAATCAAATTTAATTTTTAGATGAGAACTGTGAGACTGCCTTACTAAATAGATAAGACCAACCACATATATTTATGTGTAGCAATAACATGTTTCAACATTTAGTTTGCTTTAATCTAGGATCTACCATGCAGAGGGCCATGTGATAATTGCTTTAGTTAGATACAGAATTCAATTGCTCATAGTTCCAGCCCACAGGCAACATGATGGCAAAATTAAAATGTAAAGGGTTTGAAGTAAAATCTCAATCCTTGCATTAAAATAAAAGTGTGTTTTGGATGATTGTGTTATCTCACTCAGTCCTGTTTGAGTATCAGATAAGTGGATAATGGTCAAAAGGAATATTAAAGTCAGTTCCAGGCTGAGGGTATTTGATTAAACTGTACATACTGATTTAGAAATTTAAAAGATGACATGATTCCTTTCAGCTGCTTAAAGAAGGAAATGCTTTTGGAGGACTCTTTGGGCTGGATCTTGCAGTAGAGACAGCCTCAGAGTAGCAAAGATGTAAGTTGTCCTTGAAAGGATAAATTTTGGTTAGCAGCAGGGAATCATTTGAACCAAGTATTAAAAGTAGGAAGGCATGATACTTGTACGGAATGTATGGGTTGCTAAATGTGGTTGAAGCATAATTTAATTTATTTTTTTTTCTGAAATACTTGATTATTATTCTTTCTCTCTCTCTCCTTTTCTGACATCATTAGCATAGGGGATTTCAAATTGCCAGGAATTGAATGGTCACAATTAATAAATTAATGGATTTTAATTTGAATCTCCCTGATGGCTAGTGATAATGAACATTTTTTCATGTGTCTGATAGCCATTTGTATGTCTTCATTGGAGAATTGTCTGTTCATGTCTTCTGCCCATTTTTTGACATGATTATCTGTTTTGTATGTGTTGATTTTGAGAAGTTCTTTATACATCCTGGATATCAACCTTTTGTCTGTACTATCATTTGCAAATATCTTCTCCCATTCCGTGGGCTGCCTCTTTGTTTTGTAGACTGTTTCCTTTGCTGTGCAGAAGCTTTTGATCTTGATGAAGTCCCAAAAGTTCATTTTTGCTTTTGTTTCCTTTGCCTTTGGAGACATATCTTGAAAGAAGTTGCTGTGGCTGGTATCAAAGAGGTTACTGCCTATGTTCTCCTCTAGGATTCTGATGGATTCCTGTCTCATGTTGATGTCTTTTATCCATTTCGAGTTTATCTTTGTGTATGGTGTAAGAGAATGGTCGAGTTTCATTCTTCTACATATAGCTGTCCAATTTTCCCAGCACCATTTATTGAAGAGACAGTCTTTTTTCCATTGTATATTTTTTCCTGCTTTGTCAAAGATTATTTGACCATAGAGTTGAGGGTCCATATCTGGGCTCTCTACTCTGCTCCACTGGTTTATGTGTCTGTTTTTCTGCCAGTACCATGCTGTCTTGGTGATCACAGCTTTGTAGTAAAGCTTGAAATCAGGTAATGTGATGCCGCCAGTTTTATTTCTGTTTTTCAACATTTCCTTAGCAATTCGGTGTCTCTTCTGATTCCATACAAATTTTAGGTTTATTTGCTCCAGCTCTTTGAAAAATACTGGTGGAATTTTGATTGGAATGGCATTAAAAGTATAGATTGCTCTAGGCAGTATAGACTGCTCTAGGCAGTATAGACATTTTAACAATGTTTATTCTTCCGATCCAAGAGCGTGGAATGGTCTTCCATCTTTTTGCGTCTTCTTCAATTTCTTTCATGAGTGTTCTGTATTTCCTCGAGTACAGATCCTTTACCTCTTTGGTTAGGTTTATTCCCAGGTATCTTATGGTTCTTGGTGCTATAGTAAATGGAATCGGTTCTCTAATTTTCCTTTCTGTATTTTCATTGTTAGTGTATAAGAAAGCCACTGATTTCTGTACATTGACTTTGTATCCTGCTACATTACTGAATTGCTGTATGAGTTCTAGTAGTTTGGGGGTGGAGTCTTTTGGGTTTTCCATATAAAGAATCATGTCATCTGTGAAGAGAGAGATTCCTCAAGAAATTAAAAATAGAGCTTCCCTATGACCCTGCAATTGCACTACTGGGTATTTACCCCAAAGATACAGATGTAGTGAAAAGAAGGGCCATCTGTACCCCAATGTTTATAGCAGCAATGGCCACAGTTGCCAAACTGTGGAAAGAACCAAGATTCCCTTCAACGGACGAATGGATAAGGAAGATGTGGTCCATATACACTATGGAGTATTATGCCTCCATCAGAAAGGATGAATACCCAACTTTTGTAGCAACATGGACGGGACTGGAAGAGATTATGCTGAGTGAAATAAGTCAAGCAGAGAGAGTCAATTATCATTTGGTTTCACTAATTTGTGGAGCATAACAAATAACATGGAGGACATGGGGAGATGGAGAGGAGAAGGGAGTTGAGGGAAATTGGAAGGGGAGGTGAACCATGAGAGACTATGGACTCTGAAAAACAACCTGAGGGGTTTTGAAGGGACAGGGGGTGGGAGGTTAGGGGAGCCTGGTGGTGGGTATTAGGGAGGGCACGTATTGCATGGAGCACTGGGTGTGGTGCTAAAACAATGAATACTGTTACGCTGAAATGAAATAAAAAAATCAAAATTTAAAGAAAAATTAATTAATTAATGGAATCTCAAAGAACATGCAATGAACTCTGATCCTCTGATTTTACTGTGAGAATAAATATATCACCTTCACTTTCTTCAATGAACATTTGATACACAGGATCTCACAGAGCCATAACACAATGTCTATGACACTGCTTCTGTTTTTGTTTTTGTTTTTAACCTGACCTTTCTTTCTTTCAGATAGATATTCAGAGAATTGTTTATAAGATAAGATAACCTCACTCCCTTTTAAATACTTAGAGCAAAGATTTCCCAAGCTGCTAAGGAAAGATTACAGAGACTATCAAAGTCTTGTTAACAATCATCAATAAAACCGTGGCTTAGTTCATCTCCTGTTAATCTAAACTGAATTTGTGATCCAAGGTTAGCCTTTCATCTTGGTTAGACCATCAAACCAGGAATAAAAATTCATTTTAGGAATTACTGAGTTACTTGGGCACTGGCATCAGAAAGATCTTGATTTAAATCCGAGTTTCATGGTTAACTGGTAATATATTTTTTCCAAGTTCTATTTTCTTACCTATAAAATGAGAATTAGAACCTTCTCATAGCATAATTGTATGAACGGTGTCAAGATACATTTTAAAAATCTGCCAATGTGCTTAAGAGTAAAGTTTTATTTTTTAATTTTTATTTTATCATGTAAAGTATTTTTAGTATACACAAATGTATGCCAGAACTAATCACTATCTTAATGGAACTTTATGGTATGGTGATGCTGATTTGTTAGTTATAAATTATAGTACAGTAAAATTAATCTTTAATCAATTCATAAGCATAATTCTGAGTGTAAATAAAAGAATGATTAATATGGGCTTGAGAGATTAGGGGATGGCTCTCAGCAGCATTGACATTTGGGTTTAGCCATGAAGGATGAATATTCTAATAATCTGCAAATGAGAGTAAAGATGCTGTGCATGAGGAACTGCATGGACCCCAGGGGCAAGGATAGCAGTCCTCATGGAGTTTGAAATAATGTTTCAGTCTTTAAGAGAATTTATCTTTATTTCCATTAAGACTCCCCTGCTACTACATTACCTCATCATTTTCCTTTTACTCCTCTTTCTCCAACGCATCCTTCTACTCTGCATTTGCTAAAATCCTGCCACAGCCCTATTTCCATAAGACCCCATGGTCACTGATACACATCACTAGCACCATAAGGTTTTTTGGGAAAACAAACATAAACGTAAAGGAGTAACAGGGTGTACACAATCCACATGAACTCTGATTAAGCCACAACTTCATTCAACCATAGATGCTTATACATTATAGCCAAAGTTCCAGTGAAGAGTGACCCTGCATCCACAATGTTTATACAAAACAAAGACAAGAATCAGGGAACTTTTATGTGTCTATATGGTGATGAAAACTCATTGGTCACAAAACCAAACCAGGAATAAAACAAAACAAAATGAATGCTTACTAAAAAAGGAAATTTCTAGAGTTCATGGGCTGCTGTCAGCTTCTTCCTTAGTTTAGATAACTTAGAACTGTTAAACCAGTACTCTCCTGGCAACGGGGTCTTCAGATTTGTCTCTCACACACCTTATAGCACTAGTCTCAAACACAGGATTAGTCTAGCCTCAAAATAAGATTAATTGAATCTGTGTGACCCAAACCTTGATCTTGAAAAAGAAGCCTTGATTGTCCCAGGCTGGATTACATGAACATTCAGTACTCACACAGTGGACTGGACACTGCAAATATCTTCAGTCCTTACACACCTTGATATGACAAGAAATGTGAGCCAATATGTAACTCAAGACTCTACAACAATGGAGAAATTATCTAAAATGAAAGGGTAGTAATTGTTGATCAGTAGCAGAACTCAAGGGCATAAAGGTAGAGACCAGGACCTAACAGTGAAAATCTGAGGATTGCCAAATATCTGGCACAAACGTGGCGAATATTGTTAACTATGCATGGCACTCTATTCTTGAATATGCTTGAGCCTTGACACCTTTCTCAAGCTAGTACAACATGCAGCCACCAGATTTTTGCCCCAAGTTGATACATGAGGTAAAATCTACCTGGCATTCTAGAGTTCCACATTCTAGCCACAGAAGAAGCTTACCTCTGTCAATATTGCTGATATGAAAAGGTCTTTAGGGGCACCTGGGTGGCTCAGTGGGTTAAAGCCTCTGCCTTTGGCTCAGGTCATGATTCCAGGGTCCTGGGATCGAGCCTCTCATCTGGCTCTCTGCTTAGCGGGGAGCCTGCTTCCTCCTTTCTCTCTGCCTGCTTCTCTGCCTACTTGTGATCTCTGTCAAATAAATAAATAAAATCTTAAAAAAAAAAAGAAAAGGTCTTTAGATGTTTAGATGCTGGGTCCTTCCCCTGGTTCTTACGTCCTTAGTTCTTACAGTGGCCAAAGATCTTCCTAGGTGGATAATAATATACACTGTGGCAAAGGGGCACCTATACTTGTTTTTTATATCTATCAGCATGTTGTCTTATCTTAACTTGTAACAACAGTGTAAAGGATGGAAAATAAAGAGGGCATGCCTGAGGTAGTCCAGACTAAACAAACAAAAAATAAAACCAAATAAACAAACCAAAAATGATTAAAATAAAAGAGAGGATGGAATAATAATATAAACTATTATTATTATATATTATATATTATAAAATAATATAAAATATAAATATAAAATAATATAATATAAATAATATAAATAAAAAAATATAAATAATAAAAACAGCTTGTAGGGCTTGGAAAATGAATTTCCTACAAAGATAATATAGATAGATTGATACTTTAATCAAAAACTTCTAAGACCATAATTTGACTTAATTAATATCCTTCATTTTTAGGTTTCTGAGCCATACTTTTGGGGTAACATATTAGGGTAATATATGAGCTCCTATGAGCAAAATGGACTCCCTACTCCTGGAATAATCCATTCTATAAGAAACAGTGGAATGTGGGACAGAATATATGTGTTCATATTATCTCCTTTGTTCCTCAAACACAGATCATAATAAAGATTTCAGTTACACTAGTGGAATCTGTAGATGTAGAATCTTTGGAAGGTATAGATTTGCTAAGTCACTAATTAATGGAGGGTTTGGTGATATCTATATAAATATCTATATAATATCTATAAATAAATACATATATATACACTAAACATTTACCCATATTCAAGTCAAATAGATAATTTTCCCAGGTATTTCCAGCACTCATTGATTAATTATATGCAATCATTATTAATTAAACATAATTGTCAATTAATCATAAATTGATTAACCATAGAATCAGCCTTATTTGTTATATTTGACAAGAAAGCATTATTAGTAAGAGTTTTATGGACTCTGAAAAACAACCTGAGGGTTTTGAAGGGGCGGGGGGTGGGAAGTTGGGGGAGCCAGGTGGTGGGTATTATGGAGGGCACGCATTGCATGGAGCACTGGGTGTGGTGAAAAAACTATGAATTCTGTTATGCTGAAAAGAAATGAAATTTAAAAAAGTTTTATTTCTTTTTTTTTTTTAAGATTTTATTAATTTATCAGACAGAGATCACATGTAGGCAGAGAGGCAGGCAGAGGGGAGGAGGAAGCAGGCTCCCTGCTGAGCAGAGAGCCCGATGTGGGGCTCGATCCCAGGACCCTGAGACCATGACCGAGCTGAAGGCAGAGGCCCAACCCACTGAGCCACCCAGGCACCCCAAGAGTTTTATTTCTGTTCCCACTGGGTTGTTGTCTCTACATGGCTATGACTTGGTTCAAATTTAAATACTCACCCTTTCAACTGCTTTCTGCATAAAAGATTCCAGGCCATTTAGATCTGATAGATTTGGGTAGACTTCCACAATCCCTTATAATAAATTCATGGAACACTTTATTAATCTATTTAACCATCCATTTCATCAATTTTAAAAAGAATAAATGAAAGAGATATAAGGAAAGATTATATTGTCCTAGGTTGTAACTAAAATTCCTTCTAGATTTAAAATCATTCCAAGTTGATACTTTATTTTCTTTTTCTTTTATAAGGTATGGAGAAGCCTAGAAGTAATCTGTATATATTGAAATTAGCTTGTGTAGTTGTTTTTGTATATGAACAGCAAAAGAGTTGAAATTGGATTGTTATATCAATTTTTCCTAAATCCATTTTTTCCCTAAAAAAGTAAGGCTGTAGGGTGTGTGCAGTGTCAGGCTTAGAAGATGGCCAGTACTGGGTACTATATTCAGTAGCAATGAAGGCTATGAATTAGCTTCCCTGCACAGCTTGTTGTTTCAGGACCTGAATTAGTCTAGAGTATACATTGAATTCCTGGTCAATAGAGGCTACTGGTTTTGCTCTGCAGGTGAAAGAATCAATGGGCTGTGGTCTCTGTTCAAGCCCCACTCTATACCACACCACTTAGAGTGTGCTCTGGTTAGGCTCTCTGATTGCACTGGCTGAAGGCTGGATTCAGCAATGAATGGGGGCAATAAATTTGATTCCCTGCTTTGGTGCAGCAGCAGCAGCAACTTTAAAGCCTGTAAAGCTATTTGTTGTTGTAACTCAAACCAGCCCACACCCCAAACAGGCTGAATGGCTCTGCTTTGCAAACTATCTTCTCTGCCTATACTTCTGTAGGTCTGGGCTCCACAGCTTCCAGTTGTCACCAGTCCTTCTGGTCTGATGAGGTGGGAAGACACTTCATGGTGGGCAGGGCTGTGTCTCATCTCCCTTGTTCTGAGTGGGATGAAGAGAGGCCGTTCCATGATACCCTAAATATCCCAAACAGGCTTTCTAGTTGGGAGAAGCCAGGAGCTACCCCCAGCCTTGACTGTGAATCAATCCCCCTGCCTAAGTATAGCATCAGGAGGAGGAGAAGGGGATGGTGGTAGGGAAGTCTCCATGCCTTGTAGTAGCTTTGCTCTGGGGGTGATCAGCCCTGGCTGCCCACCTCTCATCTGGATGCTACTGGGCTCACAGTTTCCAGGAGGTTATCACTAGCCCTTCTGGTCAGATTGAGTAGCAAGACACTCTGCAGTAGGTGGGGCTGTGACTGAACCCCTTACGTGGGCATGGGCAAACTCGGCTCTAGGGCTAGCAAAACTCCTCATTGGAAAGTCTGAAACAGGCAGTTCGGCACCCTGCTGAGTTCTCTGGTTAGAGTGTCCCACTCGTCTTGGTTCTGTAGATGAGCAAAACTGCTGGTTAGATTATTCCTTGGGTGCTGCAGGTTAGAACTCAATCTGACAAGGTCTGTGTGCCAGTTCTTGCAAGCCACCCTCTGCCTTCTCTGTCATAGTCACATTCCCAGTGCTTGAGTCCCTCAGATTCCTCTGCAATCTCTGTGGTGTGAGATCAGAGTAAGGGATCCCACAAATTCGGGACCCACATGCTGGGTTTCCTTTTCCCACTGGAGGAACAGGAGGCTAGGTTAGGCCTTTCTACCTGGTGCTGCGCTGTCCTGGGAGAGAAACAATGTGGTCAATGTGTGACTGCTTCTCTTGTCCTTCTAATGCAGACTGTGTTGGTCTCTGAGGTTCAGAGGGTGCTTCAACCTCCTCCTTGTGTTCTAGGATTCTTTCAATGGCATCTCATTCTTGAATAGTTGTTAGTTGTTCTTCCAGTGAAGGGGAATGAAGTCAGGAACTACCTATGTCGCCACTCTGCGACGTCACTCCTTGCTAAATCCATTAGGAAAGCACTACATGTGCTTGCAATTTAAATAGCATCACTCATGCTGTTCATCTCATTCTTATAAATAAAGTTTAACAGACTTTAGAGAAAAAGGGTATAAGTGGGTAACAATACATATGGAATTTAAAATTACTTGCATTGTACCCACAGATGAATTTGATCAAGGGAGCTTTGGAAGGTTCTCTCAAAACTGCTCTCTGCAAATAGAAAACAGATATTTTAATTGATGAAATAGCTTTTTCTGGGGACCCTTCTTGAAAATTTCCAATACAGTATGATAAATACAAGGAGGAGATCAAGAACTGCTGTACTGCCTCGGATTGTTTGAGGTCGTTGAATTTCTCGTGCTGACAAAAAATTGACAGTGTGAAAGGAAAACCTGGGAGTGTGTTGTATTTTTGTTTGTTTGCTCTCATCCCAATGTATGCCAAGCATTGATCATACTGCTTGGCACAAACTAAAAATTATTCATGAACTCTTCATAAGCTGGGGAATGTTTTTTGAAGGGGAAGAGGTATGGGAGAAAAAATAATATTTATTTACAGCTTTTAAAAATGTATAGTTTATAAATACAAAAATGTTTTTTGTATTTATAAAATTATATTTAGAATTTCTTAATCTGCCGTATAATGATACTATAATAAGAGGTCAAAGTCTTCTTATAGATGTGTAACATAAACTTTGGAGATATTAGGTGATTTTTCCAATTACCTGGGAGACATAGGTGAAAACTTTTCCAATCATCCTAGGAGGCAGAGGTGAGAAAACCCCCAGCTTAATGGACCTAGAACTCACCTCTGCCTTTTGTGGTCTTGCCTATCCACATGTAACTCTTCTTCCTGCCAGGTGTTAGAAAGCGGTATTAGATACAGGTCTGCTCTTTCATCAATGTAGTAGTAGCCCCATATTTGTTTAAAACAAATAAAAACATAGCATTAATAATATAAAGCCAAATACTCAATTACCAATTTATAAACTCTGCACCTGAAGAGGAAAATGATTAAACAATAAACAAAGCACTTATACTATGTGAACAAGTTAATAAATGAACTGAAGAAGAAATAGGCAATAAAGTATATATTTTAATGAATATCCCTAATGATTATACCCCTCTTTACTGAAACAATTGCATTATGCAGATGTACATGCATAGTAACACATGTACATGTGCACAGATGCATGCCCCACATTCATGTTGAGTTCTTGCTAAACCAGTTATGTCAATAATGTGTTTATTTTTTCTGACAGCAGCATTATCTGTTCTAATGCATTAGTAGATTTGCTTTTTTCCATATTGGCAATATCATCTCCTATATGGCGGCTACTTTCATTTGTCAGAAACAAAGACTGCCAACAAATTTCAAACATACACATTCCTCACCAAAGTGAAAAGATGAATTCTGAGAACCCCTTAGATGATCAGTACATGGAATTCATGCCTATTTCTGATGCCAGGAGAGTCCCCATTTAACATCTCTCATTAAAACATAGTTGAATTGGGGATAGAATAATTTATTCTAAAGATGCTAGTTTTCTACAGCTACCCAAATTTACATTTTACTGAAGAAAAAACTGAATTTAGCATATATTAGGCAACTTCTATAAAGTCATAAGCACACTAGGTGCCAGAATAGGTATAGGAATTCAGTTGTGTGTGGCTATATTTCAATGAACTGTTCTGCCTCTCACCTTGTTCATGAATGGGAAGTATGTTTATACAAGATGTATTGCTCTAAACATTTGGTGAAGTAATGGACAATTTAGATGTTTTCAAAAGTGAGATGACAGTAAAGATTTTAACTAAATATTCAGAAATCAGCCACTCTGAGTATTACCAAAAAATATTTGATTAAAAATTCTGGTTAACTTTTTAAAAATAGAATTAGCCCAATATAGGAAAATATTGCAGGGTTGGTTAGGGGGAAGCATTTCCTTGATTTTTCAAATAATGATTTAGACTTGCAATGACCTTTAATTGTTTAGGAGTTAATTATTAAAGATAAAATGTCATTGCAATGATTAGAAAATACTGTCTCATTAATAATGGTTTAGGCAGAAAATTTTATATCAAATTTTACAACAGTGTTTTTGTATTAAATAATTGTTTCCAAAATATGGCTAATCATCAGAATATCCTTGGAGAATATTCAATATTTTTATTAATATAAATACATAGGTCTTCCATAAGAGCTTTGAATTATAATCTCTTGGGTTATTTATTATAGAGAAATCTATATTTTTAAAATTCTCCATGCATGATTGTGATGATGCGTGATTGGGATAAGATACTATGGACCTATATAATATATTCAACAAAAAACTTAAAATTAAGCATCTGCTTGATTTTTAAACTATTACATTTTGAAGGATTTTAGATTGTATTAAACTATTTAGATTGTATTTAAGCTATTGTATTTTGTAATATCTTATGATTCCATTAATGTGAAAACATAGAGCTATTCATTTATTTGTACTATTAAATATTTTCAGATATTTGTTCTGTTAATGATGAAACAGTAACACTAAAGGTAACCTTATACATAGAATTTCAGAGATAACTGCATGTTCAGGAAGTAACATATGACCACTGTCTTGTGGTCAACAGCCAGAGTTAATTCCATTTATTTTATTTTTTCACACATTTATTGAGCAACTTCTATCTAAAAGGTGGTGTTAGGCCCTATAAAAATAGGGGAGAAATATAAAATTTTAAAATCTGATCAGTTAAATCAGCATGTGCAGTAAATATTGTTAAAAAAGTAGGGAAGAAAGAAGTGATGGTGTAATCATAAAGTAGATTTTTCTGTTTAAATAATAAGTAAGTTCAGCAGTTTAGGTAGAATTAAATGCATCAACAAAGAAAGAAGCTAGAAAATAAAAGATATGAGGATAGAATGGTTAAAAGAACCAAATCAGAGTTGCCATTACAATACTCTGAAAGCCAGGTGTAAGATTGATCAGAGTAGAGAACGTGAGTTTTAAAGAGTGGGCTCAGATAAGTCTGCAGGATGTAGAAATCAGGGTTTGACAGGATAAAGGATGAGAATGTTCTGCCAAATGCTTAGTATCTCTGTTGGGTTATCTCTAGACTTAGAGCAACCAAATGCAAATGCTTTCTTTTTATAAAATGGTACAGGTAGAGTCTAGCCTACCAGCCCTACCTGCAATGAAAGTTTAGATCCCTGATTGCTATTTAATGGAATTATGCTGATATCTACATAGAGTGCTTCCTAAGACATAGTGGTCCACATTCTTTAGGATTTGTCTCAAGCTAACACTATTTTTCACAATCAGGGCAATGACAGACCATCAGTAATGGTCTGTCTGTACAACTTCAAAATCACATTCTTTCGCTGTGCTCCAAGCAGCGTTGCTAAAATCAAAACCTATTGTTTTGCAATGCAACCAATACGGTTTGCTCCCTGCGGTTTAACTACCTCTTGGTTTCATCAGAAGTCTTTTTTACACTGACTAATCAGCACTTCATGTGTACTGTCCACTTTCTTTTTTTTTTTAATATAATTTTTTTTATTTTTTATAAACATATAAAGTATTTTTATCCCCAGGGGTACATGACTGTGAACCGCCAGGTCTACACACTTCACAGCACTAACCATGGCACATAACCTCTGCAATGTCCATTAACCCACTCCCCTTTCCCAACCCCCCTCTCCCCAGCAACCCTCAGTTTGTTTTGTGAGATTAAGAGTCACTTATGGTTTGTCTCCCTCCCAATCCCATCTTGTTTCTTTTCGTCTTTTCCTACTCCCCTAACCCCCCATGTTGCATCTCCACTTCCTCATATCAGGGAGATCATATGATAGTTGTCTTTCACTGATTGAAGTATTTCAGTAAGCATGATACCCTCTAGTTCCATCCACGTCGTTGCAAATGGCAAGATTTCATTTCTTTTGATGCCTGCATAGTATTCCATTGTGTATATATACCACTTCTTCTTTATCCATTCATCTGCCGATAGATATCTAGGTTCTTTCCATATCTTGGATATTGTAGACATTGCTGCTATAAACATTCAGGAGCACGTGCCCCTTTGGATCACTACGTTTGTATCTTTAGGGTAAATACCCAGTAGTGCAATTGCTGGGTAATAGGGTAGCTCTAATTTCAACTTTTTGAGAAACCTCCACACTGTTTTCCAGAGCGGTTGCACCAGCTTGCATTCCCACCAACAGTGGGAGGGTTCCCCTTTCTCCACATCCTCGCCAGCATCTGTCATTTCCTGACTTGTTAATTTTAGCCATTCTGACTGGTGTGAGGTGATATTTCATTGTGGTTTTAATTTGTATTTCCCTGATGCCGAGTGATGTGGAGCACTTTTTCATGTGTCTGTTGGCCATCTGGATGTCTTCTTTGCAGAAATGTCTGTTCATGTC